>RCUC01154139.1:0-19404 GCA_003697995.1 Taxidea taxus jeffersonii | reverse complement strand
AAAAAAAAAAAAAAAGGCACCTTTAGACTCCATCCCCCTGTAAGAGGGATGTCAGGATTCTGAGGTCTTTCCTGACAGACTTGCATGATACAAATGTAGCTACTGAATCTTAGGGTGGGAATTTACATTGCATGATGGTGGTGATGACAAATGAGTTATATTACTGTGTGGGGTAAGGTGGGGAAAGGACTTTAATCTCTTTGTACAGCTGAAAGAAAACAAATGGAGAAACTTGGATTTCAGGTCTAGCTCTTAATTGACCACTTCATGACCCTGAGCAAGTAACAAACTCACCATGTTTCCATTTCTCTAGCTATAAAATGTACATTTATGTGTTTTTCCAATTCTCATTACAAGATAATTGTAAGAATCAAGCCTTCTTTCCTGGATTCCCTCAAATACTCTTGGGTGCCTCCATGTGAAAGGTATTGAGAATAAGACTTGCTCACTGCCCCCCTGGAGTAGAATCTACTGGGTGTTGCCTATCAAAATCTTTTGAGGAATATCACCTGGGAAACCTAGGTCAAGGATTACTATCAAGGAGTATCTACAAATCATAGTGTTCCTCAGCCCTTCACACCTTTTTGTCAAGGCCAAAGTGGAGGAAGAGGCAGGAGATAAAGCAGTTAGATGGGAGGATGTGGTCTAGCCTGGGCAGGCTGCCATTTTATCAAACCCAATCAGCCCTAACACTCTACTATACTAATTGGCATTTTCTAGTTCCATCTAGTGGTCTCTGTGTTCCACCTTCTAACAGGGAAGTAGGAAAATAGAGATTTGCAGAAGTTGGTAAAAACTAATGTCAGGAGGCAGAGTTCCATTTCTAGATCCAAGAAAAACTTCCTGTTTTGTTAAGACCCTTCTTAGGAGCGGAAACCAGCTCACTCAAATGAAAACCACAATGAATAATTTCAATGATTTGTACCGTATGTTAAGCAAGCCCCAAATCCCAAGAGAAGGTTGGGAATAAGAAGAGAAACTATCAGAAGGGAACTGTCCCATGTCAACCCCCCACCGACTAGCGCTCCTCCTCACTTCCTCCTTCCCCACTCCCTCTAGAACAGGGACCAGCAATGGCGTGGATTAACTCTGGGGAGAACATGACACCAAGGCAACCTGGCAAAGCCTCAGAGTCCTTGTTCAAGCACTGCCTAACTCCGATTGCTCACCCTCTCTGTAGATGGAGTTTCCTTTAACACAGAAAGATCCAAAAGAGCCCCTTTATGAGCCTCGCCTCTACCGCAATAACAAAATTAGTCCAGAATCTTTGTTTACCACAGTAACATGTATAGTCGCTTTTGTGATGTGACTGATGCAAGTCGGGGGTGGGGTGGAAAGTGGGGACAAAGGGATCCTGCTCAAGAACCCTCGTTGAGGGGTGGCTGGGTGGCTTAGTGGGTTAAAGCCTCTGCCTTTGGCTCAGGTCATGATCCCAAGGTCCTGGCTGGGATCGAGCCCCACAGGCTCTCTGCTCGGCAGGGAGCCTGCTTCCCCCCCTCTCTCTGCCTACTTGTGATCTCTGTCAGATAAATAAAATCTTAAATAAAAAAGAAAAAAGAACGCTTGTTGATAGAGGCTCTGAGCTGAAGGTATATGACTGGAGTCTTAGGGCTCCACCATCCTGCTGGAGAAGAAATGGCATGGAGAATTTGAACATGCTCTTCTGTGCTTCAGCCTGGAAGGGCCATGGGTCACTTCCGTGGTTGGACAGAGCCAAGTACAGAGGGGCCGGGGTGGACGGGGACACACGTAGATAGAGCTGAGCCAGAAATTCGTCGGCCCTAGCCACCCTGAGTGCCTGCTAGGACACGTAATAGTAGCTCAGAATCCCAGACCATGAAAGGATCGTTTGAATCCAAGTCCGCTGAGGTCTTTCTTGATCATTTCCTGAGTGTCTAGCAGGCAGCTCTCGGGTCAAACAGAGCTGCCCTACCACCATTTAAGGCGGGTTCTTCATCAGGTTTCGCCTCAACCCCCAACTCCTCCCATTTATTATTTACCTCATCAGCTAGCCTCACAGTGTTGTTGGGAGACAGGTAGCATGGCGTCCCTGGGAGTATGGGTCGGTCATTGGAACCAAAGCAGAGGTTTCTTAAAATCATGGAATTTTAAGCTGTTCACATTTAACTCCATGAAAATGCCAACATAAAGTTGGAGGATTGTTCTCAAAAAGACTGTTGACCAATTGTTCAAAATATATTATGATTCAAGCCTCCTCTTGCCATTGACTCATGTCTGACTCTTGTCCAGGGTTCTTATGCCAAAGGAGGACACTCTGTGTTCACCATCAATTAAATATACATACAGCTCAGGCACACATGGGGCTCTCATGACCGAACTTGTATGCCCTCGCCGGGGTCAAGAACTGAAGTCACAGCTTATCCAGGACTTGACTTCTTTTGCCTTCTCCCCCCTGGCTCCTTGCTTTGGGGACATTTGCAATCCCCCAGAACGTCAGGAAAGAAGCAAGGGAAATACAGCTCATTTCAGAGGCAGACTGACTTCACAGGGCGGTTCTCTGCCCTTTTGTTTTACTTGGCCCTGCTTGTGGAGCTGTTTTGGGACTTAGGAGGTTCTCCAACCAGGAGGCCCTTTCCAGACCTGATTTCCCCTTGGAATGACACATTAGCAAATGTAGCAATTCTAAATTCCTGCCTGGGGAGCAGTGATTGTTTTGAATTACACACTATTTGAATCAGCTAGTATGGGATTAACAAGGCCTTATTGTCCTACAGAAACTCTGTTATAGCAATTTCTAGTGACATCGTATTTCCCTGCCTAGCATTTGACTATGCAAAGCAACACTTTCCACACTTTAATGGGTCCTTTAGTTGTGTGTAACAAGAACCTCTCGTTACCATTTTACCAACAACACCGAACAGGAGGAAATATTACCAGGTTTTCTCTGTTCCCTTTTTTCTCTTCCTTTCCCCCTCTTTGGCATCCCTACTAGAATTCCACATTTTAAGTTCCTTAGATTTGTGAAGTTAAACGTTGCTTCATGACTGCTAGGCACACATGCAAATTCACACACTGTACACGAACAATGTAGGATTCTCTCATTTCTATTATATATATGCGCTATTTTTAAAATAGACCTCAGCTTGTGACCAACTCATCATTGCCCTGGAAATGCTATTATAAATATGTTTTTATGGGGCGCCTGGGTGGCTCAGTGGGTTAAAGCCTCTGCCTTCGGCTCAGGTGGTGATCCTAGGGTCCTGGGATCGGGCTCTCTGCTCAGCAGGGAGCCTGCTTCCTCCTCTCTCTCTGCCTGCCTCTCTGCCTACTTGTGATCTCTGTCAAATAAATAAAATCTTTAAAAATATATGTTTTTATGATAGCCCAAGGAAACAATTTACATTTGTTCTAGTCCAGTAAATATATGCACACGTGTGTGTGCACACGTGTGCGCACAGACATTTCTTGCTCATTCACTTTTTACTCAATAACCAAGAATAAGTCGATATTTATTTTCTAACCAAAATTATTTCTAACAGAACTGAAAGGGAATCTCTTTATAATGAAAGGTTTTACTCAAAAGTGTTAAGCCCACAACCTGATTTACCTACAAAATAGACTTTTATAAAGGCTTCTGATTCAGTGACTATAAAGCCAATGAATGAGAGCTGTAACAGAGTCTTTTCTAGCTGGTTTTAGGCCAGTTAAACTCAATAAAGATCATGAGGATAGAAAACCAGCTTGAAGTAAGAACATTTTGTATTCTGTTAATAATAAAATTAAATCTATGCAACTGCTGAATGAAAATTTTCATTATTTACATAAAACTTTAGGGCTACATAACTATCACTACAAAGACAGCTTAACAACACGACATATTTTATTTTTTATTATTTTTTTAAAGATTTATTTATTTGTTAGAGAGAGAGAGAGCACAGGCAGACAGAGAGGCAGACAGAGGCAGAGGGAGAAGCAGGCTCCCTGCCGAGCAAGGAGCCCGATGTGGGACTCGATTCCAGGATGCTGGGATCATGACCTGAGCCGAAGGCAGCCGCTTAACCAACTGAGCCACCCAGGTGTCCCACAACACGACATTTTTAAAAAAGATTTTAAGTAATCTCTGCATCCAACATGGGGTTCAAACCTACAATGCTGAGATCAAGAGTCACATGCTCCAACTGAGCCAACTGGCTCCCCCAATAGCACAGTTTTTTGAAAATTTTATTTATTTTATTTGAGGGGATGCAGGGGGAGAGAGAGAATCTCAAGCAGACTTTGCACTGAGCATGAAGCCAGATGTGGGGCTCCATCCAACAACCCTGAGATCATGACCTGAGCCGAAACCAAGAGGCTGACACTTCATGGACAGAGCCACCCAGGCAACCCAGCACAGTATTTTTAAAATAGGCTTTGACAAAATTTACAAAGTAATAAACTTTACCCATTTGTCTCCAAACCATCTTCTCAGATCTTGTACCTACCCTGAGATTTTTTTCACTGTTATTTATTTGAGAGAGAGCACGTGAGGGGAAGGGGAGGGGAAAAGGGAGAGGGAGAAGCAGGCTCCCAACTGAGCAGGGAGCCTGATGCAGGACTCGATCCCAGCACCCAGGGATCATGACCTGAACCAAAGGCAGACACTTAACCAACTGATCCACCCGGGTGTCCTCATATTGAAATTTTTGTGCCAGAAACAAGTTGGAAACTATTTCAGATATAGTTCCACTATAAGAAGTATGATAAATTATTTTTTAAAGACTTATTTATGAGAGAGAGAGAGAGCATACACGCACATATGGGGATGGAGGGCAGGAGGAGTAGAGGGTCAGAGAATCCCAAGCAGACTCTGCACTGAGAACAGAGCCCAGTTTGCGGCTGGATCCCACGACCCTGAGATCATGACCTAAGCAGAAATCAAGAAACAGATGCTTAACCAACTGAGGCACCCAGGTGCCCCGATAAATCATTATTATTTTTTAAATAATTAGAACACCAGGAATTCAACTTTTAAAAGCTATAATCCTCACTGAAAGGATTAATCTGCAAATATTTTAATCCTTTAATCTATAAACATATGAGCCGGTTTCTCCCAGTTTTGAAACCTCAGACTTCTCTGGAGCATTTCCTCTAAGAAAAAAAGAAAAATAAATAGAAATGGGTTGTTGCTGCTCTTCACGATTTCATCAGCAAGGGCCAGAGCTAATTCCTTTAGGGCCCTTGTTTCCAAGTTGAAGCATAAATGAAATCCTGGGACACACGATTGAATTTAAGAAGCCTTATATGGACACTTGGCTCCAAGGTAGCATAAACAAGAAAGCTCAGTAAGCTCAAAGCAGAGGCCAAAAATCACGCAGTGATTTGTACAGGAGCAGCAGACATTGTGAACTGCATCCAAAAGAGATGCTAAGCAGAAATCTTATATTAAAAAAAAAAACTCAGAAATTTAGAAAAACTGCCCCCATCCCAGATATGGATTCCCACCTCCTCGTGAGCAAAGCATACATACAAACAAATGAATAGAGAAAAAAGTGACAGGAAATTTGCAGTATAAACATACAGACTTCTGGTAACCCAGTTTATAACAGGGCTCAATAGTCAGGGTTGCTTCTACGTTAAGGAAAACAAACACGTCCCAATTTGAAGCCTACGATGTTACCAAGGCATGAGCCTCAGTAAAGGATTTGGGGAAATTCCATGAAATCTACAGGCCAAGTAACTTCACTTATTCTTACAAACTTTTCCATTTCGTTTTGTTTCAGCAATTGTGAAAAAACAGACTGCTGGGGTAGAGCCAGGAGCTCTCTTTTCCAAGAATGAACCAGGTTTGATAAGAAATACCACGTTTTTCCGAAGATAGTTAGGAAAAGTCTTTTTATGCCTAGCTCAAGCCCTTGTCACTCTGAGGAATGTTCTTGTTCCTGTCTCCCTCAAACGGCCATGCCCAATCACCCCCTGGACATCCCACGAACATGCTCCTGGAAGGTGTGCTCCTAGGGACGGGTCACCCAGGACCCACCGGGCTGGGAACGACTTCCAGAGCTACAGCAGGGCTCCAAGAGCTCACAAGGTCTCCTGAATCACTTTCCTCCACTTTCTCCACTTCCATCCCTTATTCAACATCCACCTTGTGCCTCAGTTTCCCTCATTAGGACTGAAGACCTGCACCCACTACCTTGATTTATTCGACAGCTGCCTTGTGCCTCAGTTTCCCTCATTAGGACCGAAGACGTGCCTCCCAACGGAGCTTTAACTACTCTGCCTTCCTCTTCGCCAGCTCCGTGCTTGTCTTCCCCCCGTTCCACGCCAAAGGCTGGGACCCAGGGGGGATTAAGGCGCGTGCTGGAGAGTCAGGACTCCTCCGTGACCTTCGTCCACCATCTAGGCAGTTACTCCCTGCTTACTCTGCCCGCTGAAGATACTGATAATTGCCTGCACCTGATCCTAGCTTGCCTCCTCCCCTGAACCCACCTGACGATCTTTTCCAGAACCAGCCTCGCCAAGTCAGTTCCTCTGCTTCCCACCACCGCCCACCGGCTGACCCTGCTAAAACGCTGATGATCACAGGAATGAGTGATTAGGAGCTTAGTCTCTCCTAAACTGTCTTGGGTGCTTCGAGTACTTAGATTTATTTAATAACAACTACACCCCTTGGAAAACCCGGGCTCTGGGAAAGATGAAGTGACTCAGGCGAGGTCACCCATACAGTAAACAGCACAGCTAGAATCGGAACCTCGAGCCTCCTGACGCCGGTATTTCTGTTCCCAGTCCTAATGTGCAGGCTTTTTCCACACACCAAGCAACTGTCGGACACCCACGGGATGTCCCACAATCCAACTCAGTTCCGACACAATCTTCCTGGAAACAGCGCCCCACCCCACGGTTAAGGGCTCAGTGGAACTACAGCGCTCTCCCTGCCCCGCCCCTTCCTGCCACCTTCAGGGGACAATTGCAAGCAAGTACAGGTTGTCCCTTGTGCTTCGACCGACGAACCCTTTACAGATCGAGGTTCCCACAACCCCTCCTTTCGTTCCATTAATTTGCTAGGGCGGCTCGCACAACTCAAATACGTATTTTACTTACCAGAATGGTGGCTTCTGACGTAAGTCAGGTCCAGCTGGTGGAAGAGATGCAAAGAGCGAGGAATAAAGAAAGGACGCAGAGTAGCCATGTCTTCTCCCAGCGCCTCACTCTCCCTGCGCTGCTCCATCCGCTTAGCTGGAAGCTCTTTGAGATGCCATCCTTTTGGGTTCTTATGGAGGCTTCATTTCTTGAGCTTGATTGATTCCATCATTGGCCACTGGTGGTTGACCTCTGCCTCCAGCCCCTCTCCCCACCCCCTTAGGTCAAGGGGGTGGGACTGAAAGTTCCAACCCCCTAATCACTTGGTTGGTTCTGGCAACCCAACCCCATCCTTAGGTAGGGATCCCAAACTTACCTTGTTACCATAACAAGATACCTTTATGGATCTTACTCCTTAGAAAATTCCAAGGGGTTGGGGGGGTACTGTGCCAGAAATGGGGTCAAAGACCAAACATCTTATTTCTTATGTGAATCATTGTATCACACCAGGTAAATACTCTTAAACATAGGCCGAGAATTCCCAATATTCACTTTGCCTCCACATCATTCCAGGACACTGTGTTTGGGGGGGCCCTTTCTCGGGGGGCCGTGCAGGATCTCAGCTACGTTGCCTCCCAGCACAGAATGGAAAGAACCGAAGGGTGCTCTGCCTCTCCCATTTATGCTTCCCCTACCCCAGCTGGCTTCACTGCCAGTAGATGGGGCTTATTGGCTATGATCAAACTTCACACTTGAGCTCTGAGGCCTGGGAAGGTTTCCCTGGGATCTAGGAAGCTCCCCTATCTTAGGGTTCTGGCCCCATCCTTTAATTTTCCTCTTTATAGCTGAAGCTCAGAGACGTGAAGTCACTTGTCCCACATCACACAGCTAATCAATGGTAGGGCCAAGAAGGAGGTTTCTTGGCTCTCAGGCTCCCCAGAGGAGGCTGGAAACAAGCAAAGTCGCGTTGCACCCAGGGCTTCGGATGGGAGACTGCTCGAACGTGTGGCTTTTGCCTCCGTGTCTTCATCTCTGACAGGGAGCAGTAAAGGAGGCCTAACTGAAAGGATGACAAGTGTTGCTTAGAAGGAGCAAATTGTTCTGGAGGAATTGCTGCTCTAACACATCTTTGGCAAGGTCCAGGACTTCGTGAGTCCGTTACCACTCTGGAAGCCTAGAAAGGTATTCATAGACGGGTTCACCTTGTGTGATCTAATTTACACCACAAGACCAAAGCCATCTTATAATGAGAATAATACATTAGCTGAGCATTTACTACACACCAGAGATGGCTCTAGGTAAGCGTTTTAGATGTATTAACTTGTTTGATCTGTCATATCAACTCTGTCAACTCTAACCTTATTATCCACATTTTACAGATAAAGAAGCTGAGCCATCCAGAGGTCAAGTAACTTGCCAAGATCACAAAGCTAGGAAGAGGCAGAACTAAGATCTGGAAGAAACTGTCTCCTAGTGTCCATACTCCTAACCCCTGCGCCAGACTGGCTTTCGTGGGATGTGGGGAGTGGAAGTTTGTAGGGGGTTGGTTTTGGTTTTTTTTTTTAAGATTTTATTTATTTATTTGAGAGAAAGAGTGAGTGAGAGAGAGAGAGAGCATGAGCAAGGGGAGAGGGAGAAGCAGGCTCCCCGCTGAGCAGAGAGCCCTATTCAGGGCTCGATCCCAGAACCCTGGGATCATGATCTGAGCCAAAGGCGGATGCTTAACTGAATGCCCTGGAATGGAAGGTTTTGAAGACACCTAGAAAGACATAGGGATTTGAATTTTTTTGTTTGGGGAGAAGAGCAAGAACCAGTTATCATGAACGTCTGTATTCCTAGCTTCAATCAAATCTTCCCTACCCACTGATAGGAGATCATGTATGACCTTGATGCCTATAGTTAGCTTTTCAGAGCTTTTCACTTTGCTTTTCACTTTTTACAGTTAGGAAACTGTTATCTAGCCCCATGTGGTTTCTAGGTCACTCTCAGAATCCTACAAAGTCACTTCAGTTCCTAGGTTCAAGTTCAGAGCAGATAAGGTGCACGGAAACACAGAGAAGGAATGAAATAAAACTACCAAAAAAATTGAAGTTTGGCAATTTTCAAATCTTGTTGCATAACTCCTTGCTTGGGAAGAACTGCTCAAAAGTCAACAAAAGGAGGAAAAACAGGATGTTAAAAAGCACTTTTATTATGTTTTTAGAGGTTTACTGCCAGACTATTTCTGCCAAAAAATAACATGCCTCCTCCCTACAATCTACACAGTTTGGGGTTTGCTGGGAATTTTGTGGATTTTTTTGGAATAAAACTTAAGTTCCCACTAAGTTCATTGTCAAAAAGAATGTCCCAGAAATGAACATGCATATGGGGAGTGAGCCCCCTGGATGGAAATAGCAGCCCCGAAGCCCTCAATATGAGTGACACGTCCCATAAAGCTTGGGTCCCAAGACTAACACCTACAATGGAGCCTCTTTGTTGCACACATGGTAATGGCAGGTGTCCTGCTGAAGGTCTCCGTCCCCATGGGCGGGGGATGCGAAATGACACCAGATCACAAAGGTGGGGTAAGGGTCCGGGACTGGGTCCAAACACGGACCCCCCACACACACTCCTCAAGGCATGACCTCTCTGAGCCTCCATTTTTTCTTCTATGAAAAAAGCACTAAAATACCATCTGCAGGATCATCATGAGTCTTAGATGAGGTGTTGTGGGCACATCGCTCAGCACGGGGTTCGGAATTATCAGCATAAGCCCTTCCCCTTGGGAGAAGACCGGGAGGAGCCAATGGCCATCTTGAGCAGAGAGGGAAGTAGCAAGACTGAGAGCCCAGCAGAGGGGTTGGGACAGCCTGGAGGACCCGGCAGGGGGAGAAAGGCAAAATCTGGGACCCCGTCTGGACCTACCAACATGCCCATTCTGAGGACGAGGCTGCCAGCCTGTGTCCTAAGAAGCTCTCCAGGTGATTAGGATGCCAGCAACATTTGAAAACCCTTGGTCTTGGGGCACCTGGGTGGCTCAGTGGGTTAAGCCTCTGCCTTCGGCTCAGGTCATGATCCCAGGGTCCTGGCATCGAGCCCCACATCGGGCTCCCTGCTCAGTGGAGAGTCTGCTTCTCCTTCTCCCTCTGCCTGACAGCTCTGCCTACATGTGCTCTCTGTCAAATAAATATTTTTAAAAATTTTTCAAAAAAGCAAATTCCCACTTTAATCATAATTCTGAATTACTTAAAAAAAAAAAAAAAAAGAAAAGAAAAAAACCCCTGGCCTTGGCCTTTAGTGGACTGAAGTGGACTGAGAAAACCTCAGGAGTAAAAGCAAAACTCCTCACCCAGATTAGCAAAGTGTTCCCTAGATTGAGGGATGAAGGGAGACAGAAGGAGGTAGGTAATGAGAGAGAGAGAGGTGGGGTGGGCCACCAGGAGAAAACTGAACCTGAGTAAGCCCTAGACTTTGCCTGTGCCAAGGGGCAATGCTACTTGCCTTCCAGCAGGTGTCCAGTGAGGAGTTACACTTGACAGCAACCAGATTCTGTCCTCGCTGTACCATATGCATAATCCCTCCTTGCAATATCCACGAATGTTTATCAGCCTTTGAGAAGGGGATGGGGCCCTGCACCATGCTAGTGGCAGGAGAGGAAGTGGAGGGAGAGTAAGCCTCACACTTGATCTTGAATGCCACTGAGCGGACCCCATACAGGATTACTCCCGAGCCAGAGCAAGGATAACACCACAGTTACAATCACCATTTGGCTTGGACACCCATTGGCATTGAGCATCCATTCCCACCTCTCCCTGGGGTGCCTTTCTGTGTTCCCGAGGCTGGAAAGCTTAAAACTACATCTCCCAGACTCCTTTGCAATTGTGGATGCGCAACTTACTGACGGTGCAAATTTCAAAAGAAAGAAATAGCCCTAGGCCCTCCGTCATCTTTGCTTGGCCTGTTGGCCAAGTTTCACGCCCAGGGCTGTGACTTAAGGCAAGGGTCTCCCAATCCCCTTTTCTAGTTGGAGGCTCGCCTGTTTCTCACATGGCTCTCTCATCGGCTATGCTCTTTTTACCTTGAAAAACAGTAATACAATTATTTTGCTATATATTAAATATCTTCCTAGGATCTCAATCACCGCACCGAGGCCTCAACTCCTGCTCTTGTCCCTGGTTGTCTGTCTCTTAGTCTCCTTTTGGTCAAGTTAGAGCAATACTTCTCTTCTGCTCTGAGTGTCCCTCCTGAAGACAGAGACATATAGGCCCATATTAGTCAGGGTTCTCCAAGAAAACAAAACTAATAGAAGGTATATATACAAAGAGATTTATTTTCAGGAATGTGCTCATGCTTGTGGCAAAGTCCAAATGCTAAAGGGGTAGTCCTGCAGGCTGAAGACTCAGGAAACAGTTGCAGTTCGAGTGTAGAGGCTCTGCTAGCAAGCCAGGAAGAGCCAGTGTTGCCAAAGAAGCCTGAAGGCAGTCTGCTGGCAGAATTCCCTCTTGCTCAGGACAGGGTCAGCCTTTTGTTCTATTCAGGCCTTCAACTGCTTAGACAAGGCCCACCCATGTGATGGAAGGCAATCTGCTTTACTTAAAGTCCACTGATTTAATGGAAATCTTGTCCAAAAACACGCTCACAGAAACCAGAAAAACTTTAACCACCTCTCTAGGCACAGTAGCCTATCCATTCTGACACATAAAGTTAACCATCACAGGGCCTAAATGATGGGAGAATTGTCTCATGTTCTTGTGCTTTAACTTCACCCTGCCTCCAGGGCAGTCAGCCTCAGGTCCCCTGTCCTCCTGACCTCATATGGTTTCCCCTGGGGGGTGAAGTGGAAGAGGGGCGCCGGGCTGGAAGTTAATTAGAGAAATGTTGGGCTCAAAATGAGGTCTTCTCACAAATTCCCAGTCTATATGTCCAAGCCAAGCCAGAGAACTCTCTTTCCCTTGGGATTACTTCCATAGCCACATTCCACCTCCAGGTCAGGGGAAGACATTTTTCCATCCTTCACCAACATCTTGCCCTGGAAGTGAGGTCTAGCCAAACACTGTATCTCTGAAGCACTGATCTCCAGCTGGTCATCCCCACTACCCCCAAGCATGCGCCCAGAACTTCCTGAATCCATCTGTGTGGTTGAGCTGAGCCATGGTGACATCAGTCATGTTATTGTTGATCAAAAACAAGGGTAAACTGTAACCAAGGCCTTTGTGGTTTTTGACTGAACTGTTGCTCACTCCCTATGATACAACTATGAAAAGGCCCCAAATAGAAACTGTGTATACAGTAAGCCTAGATAGTGTAAGAGACCAGACTCTTCTTTAGTGATGGAAGGTGGTTTGTCTCCTTCACTGGAACAAGTCCAAGTACACACCCAACTCAGTGTTGCCTGTGCATTTTCTGTCTTCTTTGAAATATAGTAGCTTTTAGGCACCTGAGTGGCTCAGTCAGTTAGGTCTTTGCCTTCAGCTCAGGTCATGATCCTGAGGTCCTGGGATCAAACCCTGTATCAGGCTCCTTGCTTGGTGGGAAGCGTGCTTCTCCCTCTCCCTCTGCCTGCTGCTCCCCTTGCTTATGCTTGCTTTCTTTCTTTCTCTGACAAATAAATAAAAATCTTTAAAAAAAAATTAGCAGCTTTATTGGGATGCCTGGGTGGCTCAGACACTTAAGTGTCTGACTCTTGGTTTTGGCTTAGATCATGCTCTCAGGGTCATGAGATCCAGACCTGCATTGGGCTCCACACTCAGCAGAGTCTGCTTGTCCCTCTCCCTCTGGTCCTCAACCTGCTCTTTCTCTCTCACGCTCTATCCAATAAGTAAGTAATAAATAAAATCCTTTAAAAAATTAGCAGCTTTACTGAGCTATAATCCACATTCTATACCATTCACCCATTTAAAATGTATGACTCCATGGTTTTTAGTATCCTCACAGAGTGCAACCTTCATCACAAACAATTTCAGAGCATTTTATCACTCCCAAGAGAAACACCATACCATAAAAAGCCATTCTGATGCCCCCAACCCCAAACTCCCCAGATCCTAGACAATTGCTAATTTATTTTCTGTCTCTACTGTCTTCTGTCCAGATGTACCTATTCTGCACATTTCATATAAATGGAGTCATAAAATATGTGCCTCTGACTCATTTTTATAAAGGTAAAATAAGCCTAGATGTTGTCATGACAACACGATACCCAGACCAAGCTTTCACTTCCCAGGGCTACTGGCCACATTGCTCAGCGTAGCAGAAGAGGCAAAAAAACATCTATGCGGTAGGAAAGACAGAAATCCTAGATTTCTAGCAACACTCGGCATGTAGAAATCCTGGATTCTGTGTAGAGTTGACTTATCATTCAGAGAGGTCCCAAGAGGCATTTAGTGGACGAAGCAGAAGAGCCCATTGAACCGTTCTATGTGGAAGGTCAGGTAGCAAATTTCCTGGAGTCTGGCTGCACCTTGAAGATGGATCTCTTGGGAAATTAACTCCCTTACCTCTTGAAGTTCTCTTCCCAGGGGTGGAGTTCAGTAAGCATCAAATAGGCATCTTATTTTATTCCTATATATTTTTTAAAGATTTATTTATTTATTTGACAGACAGAAATCACAAGTAGGCAGAGAGGCAGGCAGAGAGAGGCGGGGAAGGAGGTTCCCTGCTGAGCAGAGAGCCCGACACGGGGCTCGATCCTAGGACCCTGAGACCATGACTTGAGCCAAGGCAGAGGCTTAGCCCAATGAGCCACTCAGGTGCCCCATTATTTTATTCCTATATCTTGATTGAGTAAGACTTAGGTGCAGAGAGTGTAAACAGCACCAGGATCACAGCATCAGAGCCTAACCCCAGGAGCAAGGATCCAGATCTTGCTGTCTTGCAATGTTGTGCATTTGGCACGTTATAAGACAGAAGACGCCAAAAATAAAAGTCAGAGCTTTAAGGAACTCCTGGGTGGCTCAGTCGTTGAAGCGTCTGCCGTCGGCCCAGGTCATGATCCTGGGGTCCTGGGATCGAGTTCCTCTTCAGACTCCTTGCTCAGCGGGGAGCCTGCTTCTCCCTCTGTCTGCTGCTCCCCTGCTTGTGCACTCTCTCTCTTTCTCTCTAAAATAAAATTTAAAAATCTTAAAAAGAAAAAAAGGAAACTCGGTGCTCTAAAACGGTGTGACAGGCTAGCAATGTAAAACAAAGAGAAAATGAATTAGCCAGCTCTCAGGCTCTCTCTCTGGGCCTTGGGGTATGGTTCTGATTTCTCAGGGTTTGAGAATTATTAAGTATTTCTTAAAAAGAAATGTACATGAGCGCTTATGGATGCTTTGGCTAGTACCGGAGGCGGATCAAGGACCTGTGTTTGTGACAAAGCTCACTGAAGACATAGTGTAGAGGTTACAGAAGGCTGCCTGCCTGGGAAAAGGGAGTCCGTGATGAGTGGACTGGAGCTGGAAGGGAAAGGGTGACAGAGCTTCCATAACAGCCATGACTGAGGTGAGAAAAAAGGGGAGGAGGGTGGAGAGTGGCCTTGGCAGTGGCTTTTTCCAACACTGTTGGGAAGTCAGATTCTCTCTCACTAATGTATTCCAGTGACGCCCCAACTTCGTACAGAAGTTTTGGTGACACAAGACTATGGCTCTCCGTTCTCTTTCCTGCAGATTTATACTGAGTGCAGGGTGTTTCCCAGACCCCAGAGAAAGTGCTAGATGGCTTTCTCTGATAGCTCACACTTGGTCAAAGAGGGCTACAGAGAACCAGCCACTCAGTGTAGCCAGGCAGCTAAACTGGCAGACTAATGCAGATTCCAATAAAGGAACAACCTGGGATGTGGTCATTCCTATTTGACTGTTTTAAAATTGTCTTATAATCTCTTGTGATTGTCTTATTTCCCCATTTGCATTTTTTAAAGATTTTATTTATTTATTCGATAGACAGAGATCACAAGTAGGCAGAGAGAGAGGCTCCAGTCTGGGGCTTGATCCCAGGACCCTGGGATCATGACCTGAGCCGAAGGCAGAGGCTTTAACCCACTGAGCCACCCAGGCGATCCCCTACCTGCATTTTAATCCGAAAGGTAGGGAATGTGTATTTGTTTATTTGCTGTCATTCCATGTGCCTGGCACCCAGAGGACAGGGCACTCAATCCTTTAGACTAGTGGCTTGAAGCAGGGAAGCCACACACAGGTGGGCCAAGGCAAGACGTGGGGGAGGCAAAAATGTCAACAAATTTAAATTATCAGCCTGCAATTATCAAAAGTTCACTGTAACACCTTGAAACCCATTCCAAGACCGTAACGCGTTTTGGGAAATTAATTCCGTGAAATGCATCACACATTTTAGTGAATGAAAGCAAAGTCACTTCAGCTCAGGTCATGATCTCGGGGTCCTGGGATCAAGCCCTGCGTCGGGCTCTCTGCTCCGCCAGGAGCCTGCTTCCCCCTCTCTCTCTGCCTGCCTCTCTGCCTACTTGTGATCTCTGCCTGTCGAATAAATAAAGAAAATCTTAAAGAAAAAAGATTTATTTTAGAAAGAGGAATTTTTAAGAAAAAGATTTATTTATTTAGATTAATTATTTTATTATATTTATTTATCTTTAGAAAGATTTATTTATTTATTTATTTATTTATTTATTATTTATTTATTTAAAATGTGGGGGAGGGGGGCTGAGGGAACCAGAAAGAGAATCCTCAAGCAGTCTGCAAGAGGAGCCCAACTCCAGGCTCGATCCCAACGACCCTGAGATCATGAGCTGTGCTGAAGTCAAGACCTGGTGCTGAACCGACCAAGCCACCCAGGTGCCGCAAAAGTCCTAGTTCTAGAGAGGAATCTATGTTCTAATAAACCATGTGTGTAATTCCTTGAAATAGTCTAGAAAATTTTCTTTTTCTTGAGTGGGTGCAAAGGTGTTAAATGAGGATGAAGGACCGGGAATGAAAATACTAAAGACCTTCAGTCGAAGAAGAGTTTTCTCATTCTGGAAAGAAAAGAAAAATCCCCAGCCTTCATGCTACTTTCCAAAGTCTCCAGCCAAAGAAAATAATGCAAGTAAAAGTTGGATTAACTCAGATGAGTACAAAACAGTGACTATGTTCAGATGTAGGTGATTATGATAAGCGGAAGAATTAGTATTTGCCCAGGAGAGAAGGCTGGGTGCTCGGACCCAGAGTCAGGATGTATGTTGCTCCCAAAGCAAAAGAAATGCAAGATACATCTAAAACCAAAACCAGAAAGTAGAAATTGGGGCATGGAGGTGGGGAGGGAATGGGTGAAATAGGGGAAAGGGATAAAAAGAACACCTACCATGATGAGCAATGAAACATGTATTGAATTGCTAAATCACTGAAACTAACAGAACACCATATGTTCACTACACTAGAATTAAAATTAAAAACATAATGAGGGGGGTACCTGGGTGGCTCAATGGGTTAAGCCTCTGCCTTCAGCTCAGGTCATGATCTCAGGGTCCTGGGATCGAGCCCCGCATTGGGCTCTCTGCTTAGCGGGGAGCCTGCTTCCCCCTCTCTCTGCCTGCCTCTCTGCCTACTTGTGGTCTCTCTCTCTCTCTCTGTCCAATAAAAATAAATAAAATCTTAAAAAAAAAAAAACATAATGAGGGACGCCTGGGTGGCTCAGTTGGTTAAGCGGCTGCCTTCGGCTCAGGTCATGATCCCAGTGTCCTGGGATCGAGTCCCACATCGGGCTCCTTGCTCAGCAGGGAGCCTGCTTCTCCCTCTGCCTCTGCCTGCCACTCTGTCTGCCTGTGCTCACTCCCGCTCTCTCTCCAATAAAAAAAAAAAAAATTTTTTTAATTGGAAAAAGGAAGAAATTGGGGTGTGGAAATAGTGACCTTATGAAATTTTATGTTTAAGCTGCTCCTTTCCCAGGTGTGAGTGCCCCCACTGGTCTGAAGGAGGCTCAAGAAAATGTCCAGGAAGTTATTAAAATAGTCAGATGCAAGGCCGCCTGGGGGCTCAGTTGGGTAAGTGTCTGATTCGATTTTGGCTCAGGTCGTGATCTCAGGGTGATGAGATCCACGGGCCCCGTGCTCAGTGGGGAGTCTGCTGGAGATTCTCTCTCTCCCTCTGCCCTTCCCCGCCCCCCACCAGCTGTCTCTGTCTCAAATAAATAAATCTTAAAAAAAAAATTAAAAATAGGGGCGCCTGGGTGGCTCAGTGGGTTAAAGCCTCTGCCTTCGGCTCGGGTCATGATCTCAGGGTCCTGGGATCGAGCCCTGCATCGGGCTCTCTGCTCAGCGGGGAGCCTGCTTCTGCCTCTGTCTCTTTGCCTGCCTCTCTGCCTACTTGTGATCTCTATCAAATAAATAAATAAAATTTTTTTAAAAAAATAATTAAAAAATAAAAAATAAAATAGTCAGATGCCAGGGCCCAGCTTGGCCCTATTGAATCTGAGACAAAGTTTCTGAAGTTAAGTATTTTTATTATTTATGTATTTTTAAAACTTATTTATTTTAGAGAGAGAGTGAGTGAGTGAGGGAAGAACAGAGGGAGAGGGACAAGCAGACTCCAGGCTGAGCACAGAGACCAACTCAGTGCTTGATCTCAGGACCCCAAGATCATGACCTGAGCTG
Source organism: Taxidea taxus jeffersonii (assembly GCA_003697995.1). Lineage (NCBI taxonomy): Eukaryota > Metazoa > Chordata > Mammalia > Carnivora > Mustelidae > Taxidea > Taxidea taxus. The sequence goes on along the minus strand of RCUC01154139.1, from coordinate 1,835 downwards.
AAATCAAGAGTTTGATGGTCAACTCACTGAACCACCCAGGTGCCCCTGATATTGAATATTTTTAAAGAGCAGGTGATTCTGATGCTGTTGGGTCTGTGGGACGTATCTTTTTTTTTTTTTTTAAGATTTTATTTATTTCAGAGTGAGAGCGAGAGAGAGAAGAGCATGAGTAGGGAGAGTGGGACTAGGAGTAGGAGAGGGAGAAGCAGATTCCCCAAGTGAGCCAGTTGCAGAACTTAATCCCAGGACCCTGGGATCACAACCTGAGCCAAAGGCAGAAGCTTAACGACTGAGCCACCCAGGGGCACCCTCTCCAAATTCTTATGTTCGGGCCCTACACTGCATTGTGATAATATTTGGAAGTAGAGCCTTTAGGAGACAATGAGGCTTAGCTCAAACCCTGAGGAAAGGATCCTCATGATGGGATTAGAGAAGAGACAGGCCCTCTCTCTCCCCAAGTAAAGACACTGTTAGCAAATAAGAGGGCTGCCATCAGGAACTGAAAACAGCTGACACCTTGATCTTGGACTTCCTGGCCTCCAGAGCTATGAGAAATAAATAAATGTCTGTTGTTCAAACCAACTGTGGTATTTTGTTATGGCGGCATGAGCTAAGACAACCGTGAAGCAGATACACAAAGCTGACCGCCCTCTGTACTGCTGGGAAGGCTGCAGGCAACAGAGCATAGAGACTCTTTCAAATAATTTCATGTTTTCCACACAGCTTCAGATCTATATTGTGCTGGGTTCTGGGAGACTTGGGTGTAGATGCCGAGCCAAGTTCTCAGTCATTGTTGGGTAAAGTGGATTCTACAAAGATACGCTGTTCCCTGAAACTGCCCTAGACAGGCCGCCTAGAACTTTCTGGGGCACACAGCACTTTCTTCTCCTTATACTTCATTTGTGTACATACTCTCTTTGCCACGAGGCTATAAGCTTCAAGGAGGCACTATGATGACTGACTCATTTCTGTAGCCTCAGAGTTTAGCTTAGGGTCTGGCAAACAGTAAGAGCTCAATAATTGTTGAATAAAGTGCTTATTAAGTGAATTATACCTTCAAATATTTGGAAGGATAAAGTCTGCTGCTCAAGAACAAAACAAAACACCCTTGGGGTGCCTGGCGGGCGCAGTCAAGAGCATGTGACTCTTGACCTTGGGGTCAAGTCACAAGGGCATGGGACTCTTGACCTTGGGGTTGTGAGTTTGAGGCCCACTTTGGGTGTAGAGATTACTTAAAAATAAAATCTTTAAAACACCGTTTTTATTATGGACATTTTCAAACGTACAAAATTAGAGAAAATAATAAACTAAGGTCCCATGCACTCATCTCCCAGCCCAGGACCAATCATGTTTCATCCAGACCCCTCCACTCCCTATCTCCCTTCCCCCAACTCCCACAATACTCATGATTATTTTGGCAAAAACCCCATAGGTTACATCATTTCCATTTCCTTCAGCACCTATCTCTTGCAGATGAAATCCTTTAAAACAAAACATAACCACAGTAACATCAAATTTTAAAAGATTGACCATAATTTTCATAGCATCAAATGTTCAGCTAGTATCCAAGTTTTCCCAGTTGTATCATGAATAATATTTTTGTTTCGGTCTGCCTGCTCCACGATCCAAACAAAGCCCGCATGTCAGATTTGTATGACTGATCTGTTTCTCAAGTCTTTTAACATACAAATTCCCCTTTTCTTTCTCTCTTCTTACAACTTTTTTTGTTGAAAAAACCAGATCATTTGGCCACAGAGATTTCCACATTCTGGACTTTCCTGATAGTATTTCTGTTGCATCATGTTCCTCTACATGTTCCCTTTTCTTTTTTTTTT
>RCUC01154138.1:0-20863 GCA_003697995.1 Taxidea taxus jeffersonii | reverse complement strand
CAAACTTACCAGCTCAGCACAACATAACTGTTATTTCACTGTTCCAGAGATCAGAAATCTGACATGGGTCTCAGGGGTTCTAAACCCCTCGTGGGCAGGGCTAGTCCCCCCAGGACCCCAGGGAAACCTGGCTCCTGCCTCTTCTGGGCCCGTGGGCCACCCCCCCCACAACCTCCCCACCAGCAGTGCAGGGTCTGGCCATCTCTGGGACCCCCACCCTCTGGCTCCCTCTCGTGAGGATGGCAGGACCACCCCCCACTGGGAACCCAGGGTCACCCCCACATCAGGATTTGTAACTTACCCCCATCTGCAAAGCTCCTTCTACAGTGGCACACGGTTCAGGGAGCGGGTCTCTTTGGGGACAGGGTCCTTATCCAGCCCTGCCACACTCGCGGTATGGCACTGTCCTGTGTTATGATGGTGCTGGTGGACACCCAGGCTTCCACAGGGATAACACGGCAGAGAACTCAATACACACGAATAGGTACCCACGTCCAAGCAGCGCTGGAGAAAGCTGCCAAAGATGGGGCAGGACATCAGCGCCAGCGTTCTGGTCACAAACAAGACTATGCGACTGGTTTGCATGTGTGTTGTGCCCAGTCGCTGCTGGGGAAACCGGGTGCAGGAGGCATCGGGCCTCCTGGACTATTTCTTAACACCTGCAATGGGGCCCTACAAGGATCTCAACATACACGTCAATTTTTTTTTAAAGATTTTATTTGACAGAAATCACAAGTAGGCAGAGAGAGGAGGAAGCAGGCTCCCTGCTGAGCAGAGAGCCCGATGCCAGGACCCTGAGATCATGACCTGAGCCGAAGGCAGAGGCTTAACCCACTGAGCCACCCAGGCGCCCCATACAGGTCAATTTTTAAAAAGAAAAAATATGCCTTAAAATATTGCTGATTTACGTGCTGAGGTTTGGGGCCCCCCCTTCGATTTGGGGCTCACCTGCCCCACGACTGAACAAACCCTTTCTCCGGTTCCACTTGTGGAGGGCATCATGCAATTCCTACTTAATTAGAGTATTTATTTGTTTAAACAAATATTTTGTTTTTATTTAGAGAGAGGGCATGCGTCCAAGCAGGGGGAGGGGTGAAGGGAGAGGGAGAAGCAGGCTCCCCCGCTGAGCAGGGATCCCGATGATGTGGGACTCAATCCCGGAACCCCGGGATCACAACTTGAGCCGAAGGCGGATGCTTTGCTGACTGAGCCACCCAGGGGCTCCCAATTTTTTTTTTTAAAGCATAAGTTCCTGTTTTTGACAAACCAGAAGTCCAGAGGGGTGAGGGCCCGCTAAACATTCCATGAGTCAGTGCTGAGCTCGGTCCTGGGCACTGAGGACTGGCTGTGATGAATTCTCTCACTCAGCCTGCGTCGGGGGTGGTGCGGGGCTGACCTCCGACCTGACGTCAGAAGTATGACAAAGGCTTATGGGTTTTACTGTGTCTCCCCACGAAGTCCGACCCCCCAGTCCCTGGGAATGGACCCTTACTTGGAAAATAGGGTCTCTGCAGTCAGCGGGTTAGGACAAGGTTATACGCCCCAGTGCCGGCGACGTGCTTGCAAGAGGGGCATCGGGACACAGACGTAGCAAGAGGGGAAGGCCGAGCGGGGACAAGGTGGACCCTGGAGAGGTGTGTGCACAAGCCAAGGAAGCTGGAGGAGACGGGGGACCCTTCCCCAGAGGCTCGGGGGCGCAGGGAGCCGCTGACACTTTGAGCTTGGACTTGCTCAGGTGTAAAGGAGCCGCAGCAGGGAAGGTGTGGGGTGTCTGCGTTAGCACAGACGTCTGTCCTGCTATCAGCCTGTCACAGGTCTGTAGGTTTGAGATTCCAAGTTCCCTGACGTATAGGCGTCTTGCTTTCGGGTGTGGCTTCCCATATCTGCTTCCTGCACCCCTGGGTCTATCTCCTTCCCCCAGCGCATCCTGGGGGCCAGTCACACCTGGCACTCTGCCTGGGAGCCTTCCAGAGTCAACACCACGCCCGGCCCCTGGCGAGGCCCTGCGTGAGCCTTAGCATGAGCCACAAAACACGGTCGAGATGGTGTCCTTGCTGGCCAGCCAAGGTCACCGCAAAGTCAGTCTGGAGTCAACTTTGGAACACAAAGGAAGACAAGAAAAAACATAATATTGGGGACACCTGGCTGGCTCAGTTGGTAGACCATGTGATTCTTGAGCTTGGGGTTGTGAGTTCAAGCCCCACGCTGGGTGTGAAGACCACTTAAAAACTATTTTTTTTAAAAGACTTTATTTGTTTGAGGAAGAGAGAGCACAAGCAGGGGGTGCGGCAGAGGCAGAAGCAGAGCAGACTCCCCGCTGAGCAGGGAGCCGGCGGCTTCGGGGCTCCATCCCAGGACACCTGCAGAAGGCAGACGCTTCTCTGACTGAGCCACCCAGGCCCCCAAGCACATCTCGTAAACAAGAGATGGTGCGCGAATCCATTGCTGTCGGTCTTCCTTTAAAAATGGGAACATCCGGCCACTCGGGCGCACTTGCCACCCGCCCCTGTGCTCTCGGCCTGGCCCAGGAAGCAAGAGAAAGCCCAGAGCAGGACCTGAGTGGCCGGGTGAAACCTGTCCCCGGGGAAGCAGCTGCCTTGTGGAGGCTGTTCGCTCCCCCTGGTGGGGCCACCATCCCCGACCCAGACAAATGTCAAAGTAAATACCATGGTAAAAAACCCCAAGTAGCACAAGGAGGTACAAGATTAAAAGTACTTTGGGTACATGCTTGGGTGTTTTTCGAACATGCTTCCCGTATGTAATTTACATACATCGCTCCACTTGCACAAACGACGTCATGCGATTCTGCTTCTCCAGCTCCGCGGCTCTGCCTTCCTGTACCACAGGCAGGTCTTCCCGTCCAAGCGCCTGATGGCTAACGGATACGGTGCACCACTGTCTAAGCTTCACCCCTGCAGACAGGTACCCCTCAAATATTTACCTGGGGTGTCTCGGGGCTGAGGACCCACTTGGGCTGTGCGGGAGCCCGTGGGTGCTGACTACAGAAATCATGGCCAGCAGTGGCAAGCGCAGCCCTCGGTGGGGAGATTTACGCTACGGGAACAGCAGACGCTATAGAGGAGGGCTTTATCGTTATTTCCCGGATTGCTGCTGCACCACCACCGCCGTCCCATCCCGGGCGACAGCACAGGCAAAACCGCTGCTCTTATTCTAGTGGAGAAAACAGGCCATGAACTAATTAAGAAAAGGGTACAGAAAACTATAGATGCTGGGGAGGAAAAGAAAACAGGGAACACATATAGGAACATCAGGAGTGAGGTTATGATTTCAACACAAGTGCTCAGGCAAGCCTCGGTGAGGAGGTGAGGTCTGAACAAAGAAGCACACACCTCGGAAAGTACCTGGAGGGAAAAAACATTCCAGGTAAACAGCACATGCAAATGTCCTGGGGCAGGATTGGGCCTGGCCCCTTGCAAGAACACTGAGGAGACCTGATTGGCTGGAGCAGAGTGTGCCACGGGGAGGCACCCGGTAGGGTAGGGCCGCTTGAGGGCCTTGGGGAGGACTTGGGCGACCCACCCCCTGCCCTGAGTGCTCCCCAACGCCCTCTGGTGGCGGCTGCGGAGAGGCGGGACTCAGGGAAGGGAGATGGGGGTGGGGGAGGTCCAGAGGGGATCGTGAGGGTCCAGGCAGGTGGTGAGGATGGCTGGGGGCACAGGAGGGAGGAGATGTGGCCAGATCTGGGGCCAATTTTAGATGGATCCAGCCCGGATGTTTTTAGGCTGAGCCCCTGAATGAGAGTTCTCACTTCCTGTGGGAACAGCTTTGGGAGGTGATGTGAGGAATCCTAAGGGCACGCTATGCTTGGGGTGCCTTGCCAATATCCAAGTGGAGATGGGGGGGCAGCTAGGCCCCGAGTCTGGAGCCCAGGAGAGGGCTGGGCTGGAGAGAGGGCTGTGGGCATCATCCTGCCATAGACGCGGGGAGGCAGGGGGAGTGGATGAGGCTGGCCACTGGGGAGTGGGGAGGGAGGGAAGAGGCTCCAGGGCCCGGCCTGGACATAGGGGAGGGGTAGAAGAGGAGCCTGGTCCCTGAGGAGCTCCCAGGAGGATGGGGGCCGACCAGCGAGTGAGACCCCACGGTGAGGGAGAGGAGGACAGAGACTGTGACAAGTCTGGGGATAGGAGAGCAGAGCCTGGGCTGGTGCAGGCAGATAGGGAGGCAAGCCATGGGAGGCAGTCAGGGTTTGGTTCTTCCGGGGGCTCTTGCTGGAGAGAAGCAGAAAGTGGGCAGGAGACAGAACCTGGGGATGCCACGAGGTCAGAAGGCTGTCGGTTGATTCTCCCTTGTTTTTAAGAAATTCCCACTGGTCTCTGCTGCTGAGCACAGATACATCTGATGAGAGCAGGGAGGGTGGCTGGTGGGCCCGTGGACAAGGTGCCCGTGACACTGAGGTAATGGGGAATGTGTGTCCCAGGCCCCCGGCCCCAGCCCCTTTTAAAAGTCTGTAACTTCCCAGGGAGTCTGGGTGGCTCAGTCGGCCCCAGCCCCTGAGACTCTTGGTTTCAGCTCAGGTCGTGATCTTCAGGTCGCAGGATCGACTACGTGCCCAGCACAGAATCTGCTTGGGGCTCTCTCTGCTCCTCCCTCCCCACTCTCTCTAAAATAAATAAAAACAAAATTTAAAAAAAGCCTGTAACTTCCTGAGAGGCAAGGGCCAGAGGAAAGCCTTCCGGCTGCACTTGCGCTCTCCAACCAGGCAGGGGCTGCGGGCTCACAGGTGGCTTCAGGATGGGGCTAGAGGCTGGAGGCACTTTCAGCCACATCCTTGACCCTGGAGGAGAGAGAACCACCAAGGGCCACCGACTGAATCAACCCTGTGGGCACACGGAGCCTCCACAAAACCCCTGAGGGGCTCAGAAAGCCGCGGGGCAGGTGAGTGCACCCAGTAGCACAGGGGGCTGTGCCCCAAACTCCGCGGGAGGAAGCCCCTGGACCCAGGACCCCTCGTCTGGCTGCGCGTGAGACTCTTTATACGGAACAGGCAAGTCAAGAGCTTTCCTGAGCTCTGGGAGCTGTGACAGCAAATCATCACCGGTGGGGAGGGGACCCGGGGTGGGGTCTGCGTGAATTTGGGCGGTGAGCAGCAGGACACCCACGGAGATGTGACTTGCTTGAGCGGGGACCCCGCGGGCGTCTACGTCCTCGTGTGACCCGTCAGGGGTGTCGCTGACCAGCAGACAGCAGGAGGTGAACGTGTCCCACGTGAGCTTAGGTTCTATGGCTACAACCGTTTTATGACCGTCAAACACGGTGTTCAGCGCCGCACTGGACAACGAGGCGGGTGGCCGGGATGGGAACCCGTGGCCTGGGCTCTTAGCCATACCACTAAACCCCCACAGGGGCTGGGTGACAACAAGGGAGGGGGGAAGGCCAGGCTGGGGGCTGTTCCCCCAGGCCCCCGGGAGTGGGCTGGCTAGAGAGGAAACCAGAGCCTGGGCCTGGAGCTCCGGACACCCCGACCCCTCCCCGAGACGTTCCTTGAAATTAGCCTGCTGCAGAGCCCCCCCCATTTTCTGAGAGTCACAGTTTGGCCAAAATAATTTAATAGTTCATTCGGACCCTGGAGTCTGCTTGTCCCTCCCCAGCCCCCGAGCCCCTAACAACCTCCCCACCCTGCCTAGTCCCGGGCTGGGGAGTCAGAGGCCCCAGGGGCAGCCCTTGGAAGCCCCATCCTCTGCCCAGGCCCGGTGGGGTTGGGTTTGCCCACAGCGCCTTTCAGGGCACCCCTGGTTCTTCGAGAGGCTGGGTCAGGGCAACCCCAACCCCCCCAACACCCCCTCAGACCCCCGCTCCCATGCCGACACCCCGCCCCCCTCAGACCCCCGCTCCCATGCTGACACCCCGCCCCCATAAGGACACAGGACACCTCAGGCTGGCCTTGGGGGAGTCAGGATGCAAAAGCAGCCCGATCGGGCCGAGCAGACAGCTGGGGGGACGGGGAAGCCAGACCCGATGGCACAAGCTCACTCGCCGAGCCCCGCAGGCAGGCGGGCGGGCGGTCTAGGCGGGGTTGCGCGCAGCTGCTCCAGCCCGTCGGCGTACTGGAAGGCCGACCCGGTCTCGTGCTCGTACATGTCCAAGGCCACCTCGCAGCTCTCCCGCACCACGCGCTCGGGGTCGGCCGCGTGGGCCCGCAGGGCGGCCAAACAGGGGGGCCGGGCGATGGCTCCCAGGGCCTCGGCGCACTCGTGCCGCACCATGGGGTTCTCGGCCCGCCGGGCCAGGGTCGCTGTAAGCTGGGGCACGGCCGCCTCGTGCCGCAGCTGGCCCAGGACGTAGCCGATCTCGTGGCGGAAGAGGGCGCTGCCGCAGTGCAGGCCTGTGGGCACGAGGGGCCAGGGGAGGTGGACGGGGGCTCCCTGTGCCCAGGACACCCCACCCCGGTGCTCAGTGCTGCTCGTGGGGAGGGACCGGCAGCCAGAGCAGCAGGAGAAGCCGGAGAGAGCAGAGCCCGATAATAAGCTCCTGGCCAAGAGGCCTTGGGAACACAGTCCCCGCAAGGCCAGAAGGGGCAGGTGTGGCCTTCCCGGGCCCAGGGTCCCCGGCCAGCTGCTCCCACCGCTCCTTGAGCCTCTGTTAGGCTCTCTAGTGTCTAATGAGGAAACAGTCAGGGGCACAAGACAGGTCATGCTTTACACTGATGGGGAAACCGCCACCAGGAGGGGCGCCGTGACTGCCTGGGACTAGAGGCCCCTGAGGCCGGGCCAGAGCTCAAGGCCCCTTGCCTGCCTGTGGCCCCCACTCCCAAGCACCACCCAGCCCCGCTGTGGTCCTGCCCGGCAACCCCGGGGACCCCCACCCGCAGCGCAGGGGGCAGCCAACCTGCTGGCATCTCCCTGCCAAACAAGGAGGGCAGAGAGGGCTCCAAATCCTCTGCGGGCACACCCCGGGCAGGCGGGCACAGGGGACCACGACTGTCCGGGGAGAGGCCTGCAGAGAGCTCCCTGCAGAGCTGGGAGGAGAGTGACTCAAGTCACAGTAGCAGAAAAGAGGCCAAGGAAGCCGGAGCCACTGCCAGGGATCGGCTTCCAAGTCCGCGGCTCGCCAACCGCTGTCCACCCAGGCAACTGCCCCCACCGCCTTTCTGGCCTCGGCTTCCCCACGGAGAGCTGGAGGGAAGGCTGCCCGCCTGCTGCATACAGAGCCCGTGGGGAAGTGCCGGGCGCTGGGCCCAGGACGCACATTCCCTGGGTCACTCTGCTGCGTTTTGCAGATGCAGCTCCTGAGCAACCCCCCGCCCCCCGCGCCCTGCCCGTGACCCCTGCCCCCAACTCACCCTCGGCCAGCGCCAAGGCGGCCTCTTCGCCGCCGGCATCCCGCAGGGCGAACATGGCTCGGTAGCGGTCGAAGAGTGGCCGGGCTTCGTCCAGCAGCACTTCCCGCAGCCGGCCCACATCGCGTTCTTCGGCGGGAGGAGCAGGGTCCACAGACAGGTAGGGCCCTGCGGCCGCCGGCTGCCCACTGTGCTGCTGCAGCCACTCCAGCCGCTGGACGGCCAGCTGGCACGTCTCCGCCACCTGCGGGGACAGGGGCGCCTGGTGGACATGTGGACCCCCTCCCCCACCCTCAGGGGCTCTGGTCATTCTGGCCGGAGAGAAACCCACAAGGGCTTGTGTGATGAGGGAGCGACAGGAGGACGGAGGGCCAGGAGCGGAGACCCACAGCCGGTGAAGGGGTCGTCCGGGGGAGACGGCGGCGCAGAGTCCCTCCCACGGGACCGTGTGGAGGGTAAGGCCAGGCCTGACTGTTGGCGAGAACCTGGGGCTCTGTCCTCAAGGTCATTAGGCAACATGAGTGCTTCAGGACTGAGAGAGGTTAGGAGACCTCCGCACTAGGGGCCGAGAGGAGTCTGGGGCTGAGGGCTGGCGGGGAGAAGCGGCAGGTCGGGGACACACACATCCACCCAGGAACCCGCACACAGCTCATGGCAGCACGGTTCAGGTGGCCGGAAAGTGGGAACAACCCAAATGTCCGTCGGCGGGACAAGATGTGGGCCCGGGAGTATCAGCTGGAGTGCGAGTCCCCCCCATGCAGCCCTGGGCACGGACCCTGAGCCCACGACGCGCAGGGAGGGAATCAGACACAGAAGGCCACATGGGGTGTGAGTCCACACATGTGACACGTCTAGACCAGGCTCCTCCACCGATGGGAAGGGGGCTCGTGGGGGCCGGGGAGGGGAGGGGGAATGACTGCTGATGGGGATGGGGATTCTTTTGGGGTGATGGAATGTTCTGGAATTAGGAGAGGGTCATACACCTCTGTGGACGCTCTAGAAACCAACTGAAGTGTACCCCTCCAGAGGGCGAACTTTATGTTATGTGAATTCTATCTCAGTAAAGCTGTCCCCTAAAGAATGAAGGGAGGCAGGCAGCGGGGAGACTGGGAGAGGCGAGCTGGCTCAGCCGGGCAGGGAATCGGTTTGGTTCTGCTGAGCAGGGCAGTGGCCTGCGACCACCTGGCTGTCGCCCTGTCTCTCAGTACCCTGGCTGAGCAGTCACCCTGGCCACCAGACACAGCGGGAGGCTGGTCCAGGCAGGGGCGGTGGTTAGGTCACGGTACCTCGATGACAGGGTCGGAGGAGTACTGCTTCAGGACCTCCAGAACATCAGGGTTCCCGATGGCCCCCAGGGCCTCGCCTGAGAAGAAGCACACAGACAGCTCATGGTTAGTTGGAAAATGCCGCAGATAGGCTGGGGGTGGGGTGGGGATGGGGGGGGTCGGGGGCATGATCAGCAACATCACCTCCTTTGTGCGTTCCCCGTCCCCCGCCCGTATCTGTGACCCACGCACTGGAGCCGGAGCGTGGAACTGGGCTGGGAGCCCCCCCACCCCCAGGCCTCCCATGCTCGTGGTCTAGATGGGGAGACACAGACAAACATGCCCTGACAACTCGGGGACATCGGTCACCATGGAGCCCCAAGAACACCCAGGGGAGTAGCACTCGTTGGAGTGAGCCCCGGAGGAGGAGGTTTTATGCTGCAATGTGGGAGAGGAAGGTCAGCAGAGCAAGGCAGGGCTTGGCGGGGAAGCCTGACCATCTCCCCGTGGGTCCCCGTGAGCCCACACCGGCGCTGAGCGGGAAGAGACTCGCAGCCAGCGAACACTCACGTCCTGCTCAATCCCTTTGCAAGCGGGTAGAGGATGCTGCTGCCCACAATCAAAGGACCTGAATCCGGGTCAGGCCCGCCCTCCTCGCCCGCAGCCCTCAGGATAAAAGCCAGAGTGCTCCCCGAGGCCCCCCAGGCCCCTCCCCTCCTCCTCTCTCCCTGTCACTCTCTTGGCTCCAGCCTCTTGCCATTTCTCTAGGGAGCAGGCACGGTACAGCCCAGGACCTTTGCACAGGCTGCATCCTCTGCCTGCAGCACCTTTCTCCAGATAACCGCCTGCCTTCCTTCAGCCGCTGTCCGCCGATCAGAAAGGGTGAGCCCTCTGGCACTCTCAGCCCACTCCCTGCTTGACCGCTTCCTCAGCAACCCACGCGTTTCCACTGCCAATCCACAAGGAAAAAATGGTGCCCGGCACCCTGAGAGTTACGGGGGGCAGCCTGGGGACCGGGAAGGCCCAGCAGAGCCGGGGACTACTTCAGAGGATAGGAGAAATGCCTAAAATGAGATGGAAACAGAGCGCCCCCCACCCCCGATCTGCAGAGGAGCTCACTGGTCACAGAGGCAGCCTCAACAGCCCCGGCTTGCCACGGAGTTTACTCCTTTCTCCCGTTTCTGGTGTCCTCTAAGATTGCAGGGCCTGTACGCAGCAGGTACTCAAGAAACTGGCCCAGAGGGGCGCCTGGGTGGCTCAGTGGGTTAAGCCTCTGCCTTCGGTTCAGGTCATGATCTCAGAGTCCTGGGATCAAGTCCTGCATCGGGCTCTCTGCTCAGCGGGGAGCCTGCTTCACCCCTCTCTCTGCCTCTCTGCCTACTTGTGATCTCTGTCAAATAAATAAATAAAATCTTAAAAAAAAAAAAAAAGAAAGAAACTGGCCCAGGGAGTGACATGAGCAAATGAATTAGACGTCAGGGGCTGGCAAGCTCGCCGCCTGGTTTTGTATGAGCAAAAAATGGTTTTTATCCTTTTATTTTTTTTATTTTGAAAGATTTTATTTATTTGACAGAGAGCGAGTATGCACAAGCAGGGGGAGCGGCAGCAGGAGAGGGAGAAGCAGGCTCCCCGCAGAGCAGAGAGCCCCACATGGGGCTCGATCCCAGGACCCTGAGATCATGTCCTGAGCTGAAGGCAGAGGCTTCACCGACTGAGCCACCCGGGCGCCCCGTATTCACGTTGTTAAACGTCTTTTCTTTACAGGCGCCCAGCTGGCTCAGTCAGGAGAGCATGCAATTCTTGATCTTGGGGTCCTGAGTTCAAGCCCCATGTCAGGTAAAGAGAAGACTTCAAAACAAAATCTTGAAAAATATAACATACATGTATTTTTTTAATCAAAGGGATATTTCCTGCCGTGTGAAACTTCCATGGAATTCAAGTCTGGGCGCCCACAGAGTCCCACCAGCACGTGGCCATGCCCCTCTGCGGCGGCTTTTAATCACGAGGGCAGAGGTGAGTCTTGGCAACAGAGACTGTCCGGCCCACGGGGCTGAATACTTTGCCACCTGCCTTTTACAGGCAAAGGCCGCCAAGCCCTGCTCTAGATCACGCGGGAGGGAGAGGGGACACACGAGGCAGAAGGCCCGGCGCCCCCCGGCCCCGGCCACTCACCCGCCTCGTGGCGCACCATGGGCTCCTGTCGGGTGTCCCGCAGCACGTCCAGCAGCACGGGGATGGCGCGGAGGTCCTGCATCTGGCCCAGGCAGTACGCCAGCTCATGCTTGAGCAGGGCGGAGTCGTCGCCAAAGGCCCGGCTGATCCAGGCGATGGCTCCGGGGCCCCCCAGCCCGCGGAGAGTGAAGAGCGCCCGGAAGCGGGCCTGCAGCGGCTGCTGGGGGTCCACCAGCGTCTGCCCGATGGCCTCCACTTCCCGCTCGGTCACCATGGCGCCACCGGCTCCCTCCTGCCCACGGAGAGGAAAGCGGGGGCGCCCGCGGACGAGAACCTACGGGCAGAAAACCAGGAGCCTGGGTGCCGCGCTCTTCATGCGCTCGCGGATGCGTCCATCTAAGAGCTCGGACCCGGGCGGGGCGGCGTCTAGGCTGAAGGCCCGGCCCCGGCCACCAGCTGCGTGGCCTCCGACTTGTGGCGGTCCCTCCCTGGCCCTCTCGCCTGTGCGTCAGCAACGACTTCTGCCGTCCTGCCCTCCACAGGTGGCCAGAGGGGCTGTGGGGCCCCCGCGATCCCCGCTCCCTGCGGCCCCTCCCACACTGAAGAGGCTTGGCCAGCGTGAGCCGCAGGGTATGTTAGAAATGACGGGGCGGGCGCCTGGGTGGCTCCGTGGGTTGATCCTCTGCCTTCGACTTGGGTCGTGGTCCCAGGGTCCTGGGATCGAGCCCCGCATCGGGCTCTCTGCTCGGCGGGGAGCCTGCTTCCTCCTCTCTCTCTGCCTGCCTCTCTGCCTGCTTGTGATCTCTGTCTGTCCAATAAATAAATAAAATCTTAAAAAAAAAAAGAGAGAGAAATGACGGGGTGACTTCTGAGAGCGGGTCACGAGAGACGCCGCGGCGTCCTCCTTGTCTGCTCTGGGGGAAGCCGGCAGCTGGGCCCGGAGGAGGCGCTCCTCGCCCTATGTAGGGCCCCACGAGGTGAGGGGCCGAGGCCACCTCCTCCAGCCCCTGTCCAGCCCCCAGCCGAAGCAGCCCAGCAGTGTCCGACTGCGACCTGATGAGACATCGGGCCCGGAGGACCCGGAAGCTGCCGGCGGCCAGGCGCAGATGGCCGCACGGACTGCGGGAGAGCCCGCCTGCTGCTGCCCAGAGCTGCTGACGGTGGGGCAATTTGCCGCGTGACAGGCAGCTGAGGCGCGAATGCTTTCAGCGCGTAAACTGGACCCTTGCACAACCCTCCTACAGCCCCTCGTTATTCGAAACTCCCTCACAGTCCCGAAGGCCCTGTCCTGACCCCTGCCAACCCTCCTCTCCTCCCCCTCTACCCCTTGCTCATTCTGCTCCAGTCACGGAAGCTTCCTGGCTGTTCCTCCAACATACCAGACCTACCCCAGGACCTTTGCACGGGCTGTTCTCTTCCTCAGGAACACTCCTCCCCAAATGTCCCCCCCATGCTCCCCCTCTCACTTTCTTGGGTCTCAAATGTCACCTTCTCAGGGAAGCCTCCCCTGATTACAGTCATCTCTATTACTCTTTTCCCTTGTTCTACTTTTCTTCAGAGCCCTTACCCCTACGAGACACTATATAGGGCATTTAACAGCTCAGCTGCCAATGGTGGGTCTTACCCCTCATCAGAACTCTGAAGGCAGGGACCGAGACTATCTTCGTCGCCACTATATTCCCAACACTCAGTAAGCCCTCAATAAAAACCAGTCCTACCAGTAATAGCAGCTGACATTTACAGAGGACCTACTATGTGCCAGGCCCCCCTGCTAAGCCCCTCACATCATAAACTCATTTACCTCGCCCCATAAACCTCTGAGATGGGCACCAGGCTCATCACCCTTTTACAGGCGAGAAAGCAGACACACAGGTTGGTAACTCGCTTATAAGCTGAGCGAGGAGTCATAAATCCAGGAAGCCGGGCTCCAGAGTCAAGCTCTAAGCCACAAATGCTAGGTTGAGTGGATGGACTGAGACAAAATGACACAGCCTGGGCTGGGAGGAGGGGCCCCATCTCTGTCCTCTGGACCAGTGAAGACCCGGGGGACGCTTCGTAAAGCATGCCGTGGCATGCCGTAGCCCGTGGCTCCCTGCAGCGCCAGCACCGGGCTTCATGAGGGAGGGGAAGCTGCCTGAGCAATCCAGGGAGAGAGCACCAGAAACCACAAAAACCAGGAGTGAGCGAGCTGGCCAGGCGTCAGGGGCCCTGAGCTTGGACTCTGCTACACGGATGAGCAGCAGCTTGCGTGGGGGTCACATGGCATGCCAAGGGCAAATAGGCCCCAGGACTCCTGACTCCCGGGCTCTACAGGATCGCCCTAAAGACACCCGGAAAAGGCCCTTCATCGCCTACCCAGCCCGAGTCCTTAGATTCCTGGGAATGAGGGGAAATCTGGCCAACAGGGCAGCTCCAGCTACGGGATCTGCTGCAGATCTCCACGACAAGACCTGAACTGGGGCATGAGTCTCTGGGCTTGGTTTCTGCATTTGGAAGAAAACTATAAATAGCTCACAAGTCGGGTTTCCTTCTAGTCTCTGCACAGATATTCAATGTGCAGGCAGGAACTCTCTGAGCACCGGGCTGTAGCCACGTAAGCCCTCTCTGTGCCGCACTCCCCTTTGTGGCGCCTTCAGCTTCCCTGCGCATCTAACAGAACCTGGTGTCCAGGATATTTCACTGTAGTTTCTTACTCTAGAAAGTCAGTGCCTGGAGGACAGGACCTTATATAGGTAAATAAAGAGAAACCTGGGGGCGCCTGGGTGGCTCAGTCGGTGAAGGGTCTGGCTTCGGCTCAGGTCTTGATCCCAGAGCCCTGGGATCGAGCCCTGTGTGGGGCTCCCTGCTCAGTGGGGAGCCTGCTTCTCCCTCTCCCCCTGCTAGTGTATGTGCGCCCTCTCTGTCAAATAAACAAATAAAATCTTTAAAAAAAAAATAAAGAAGTCACACGCACATACATACACACACACACACAGACAGGTATCTATGCTACTTCAGGTGCGCTATGTCCCCACGGCAGGAAGTACCCAATCTGTATTTGAGTGAACTGAACACCCACTGCATTCATAAGGTGGGTAGAAGGGGCACCTGGACCTCACAGTTACTGCGAGTGAAAGTGTGCTCATGGCGGGGTGCCTGGCTGGCTCAGTCCATGGAGCATTTGACTCTCCATCTTTAGGTTGTGAGTTCAAGCCCCACACTGCGTGTAGAGATTACTTAAAATCTAAAATCTTAAAAAAAAGAAAGAACGAAAAGGAAAAAAAGGTGTGTTCACGCAGCACCTAGTATGCACCTGACAAACTGGAGCTAGTATTAAAGATTCCTACAGGGAGCCCCAAACCTACCTCTCTGTACCAAGGAGGGCACACCTAGCCTCCTGGAAGCCCTGCTTCAGTGGTAAGCAGGGCAAGGGTGTGGGCGTGGGCTTGAGGGGATCAGCCCCCAACCAAAGCCGATTCTGGGAATCCGCTCACCCCTATGAAAGCCTCCTGATGAGCTAGAAAAGGGACGGACAAAGAGGAGACCGGGCTCCTTGACGCCCCGCCCCCACCCGAGACCTGTCTAAACTAAGACCCCCCCCCCCAAAAAAAACCATCCCTGGGAACCAACTCTCCCCCAGAAAGGGGTCGTCGCAACACAGGACTCCCTCAGGGATGCTCGCAGGATCCCTCCCCTCGGAAGAGACCCCGAGTTACCGGATGCCTCAAGATCTGTCTACGCGCGCCCCCAAGTACTGGATCCCTCATCCCATTGGTTCTCCCAAAACCCGAGAAAGAGATCACCCCTCCCGACGCGCACTGGCTCCCAGGGCCCCCCAACCTGGGAATCCAATCCCCGGCGAAACAGCGTCTCCAGAACCCGGGGAAAGAGCTCGCCGGGACTCGAAACCCCTCAGGAGGATGCGCCTCGACCCCCCAACCAATCAATCCTAGAGACGGGACCTCCCCACGAGGCGTCCCGCCACCCCGTGCCTGCCCGCATGGCCCGGGCCACGCACCGTGCTCCCTGCCGCCGAAACGCCCAAACGAACTCGGGGAGGACGAGAGCCCCGAGTCCACCCGCTCTCACCTCCGCCACTCGAAATTCACCAACCGCGACGCTCGCGACGCCCTCTGGGGGCCGCCATCTTCTCGCCCACGTGACCGGGCTGGACGGCACCAACGCAGCGCTGGGGGGGATCCAGACAGAGACTCCGCGGCAGGAGGGAGGTCTGGAAGCACGAGTCGGCATCGGTGCCACAGCTCACACTTACATAGAAGACGGCGTCTAAGGGCGTCCCTCAGGGAAGGGAAAGGCAACGTCCACTCTTCCCGCGGAAGACATTCCTTCCCACCCTCTCCTCCCCCCAGATACGTGCAAATGGTTTGTGCCAATTTAGTCCGGAGCCCGGCGCGGGGTAGCGACGGAGCAGGCGCGGCGGTCCTGGGGCGTGGTCGAGCCCGGGGGGCGTGGCCGATGGCGTCAGGTGCCTGGACTCCAGCCCGGGAAGGGAGGACGCCCGTCCTTTCTTCCGGCCCGGTGGAGTCGTTCGTTCATCGTTCACTTAACAAATAGTTAATGGGGGCTGAGGACAAGACAGCCTACCATCCTTACCCTCGAAAACCTCAGAGCCTGGTTGTCTGAGGGAGTCAGACAAGCAATAAATTAGGAAAATACATGGCAGGTGGTGACACCTGTTAAGCCGTATAGCTCAAGGGCGAGGTGAAGTCTTAGGAGGCGTGGCCAGGGGCTCAGGTGGTGACGTCCGAGTAAACACCTGGCAGGTGCGGGAAAGAGCCCTGGGGATGGTTGGGGGAGAGACACCAGACTTAAGAAGGACTTGGCTTTTACTCTGATGCAGAGAAGCCTCAAGTGTTCTAATCAGGGAAGCACACATGGAAAGTCCTAACTTTGCAATGTGAAAAAGGGACATTGGTTGCAACATTGTTTGTTGCAAGGATGTTTGTTGCAATGGCAAGGAAAGAAATTGGGAAAAATAGTAAAGTGTAGCTCCTCTTATGCCTCGGGGTGGGGGGTGTCCAGCCCCGCTTATTCACCTGGACCAGGCAGTCCCCTTCAGCCTGCCTTCCTGGCTGCTGTCCTCACCCCTCAGCGTCTGTCATCTCCGCAGCGACCACCAGAGGCCACCTGTGGGCAAGTGAGCTAGGCCCGCCCTCCTCTGCCCACAGCCCTCCAGGATAAAAGCTCAAATTCTCCCCTGGTCCCCAAGGCCCTGCATGACAGGCCAGGTTGTGAGTTCGAGCAGGAAGTGCCCAATCTGTATTTGAGTGAACTGGACACCCACTGCACACCAGCCATGGTACTAAGCTCTTCATACACAGTGTAAATCCACATCATTCCTACCGCGGTTGGATGCTGCAGGAGGTGGGGGGGCAGTGCTCCCTGACCTCTCCTCCCTCTTACCTTGTTGCTCACTCTGCTCCAGGCACACAGGCCTCCTTGCTCTTCTCCAACACCAGGCCCAGTCCTTCCCCAGGGCCTTTGCATGTGCTGTGCCCTCTGCCTGGACTGTCCTTCCCCCTCATACTCCCACACCTGCTTCCCTTCCTCCTCTGGGTCTCCGCTCACATGTATTTCTAAATGGCCTTGGACACCCTATTTTAAGCTTGAACTCCCCTCTTAGTAGTCCCAACCCTTAGACCACGGTACCTCCACCCTAATACCATTTTTTAAAATATTTTATTTATGTTAGAAAGAGAGTGCGCACGCACATACACACACGTGCGTAAGCAGGGCGGTGGGGGAGGGGCAGAGGGCGTGGGAAAGAAGTAGACGCCCTGCTGAGCGTGGAACCCGACTTCCCCCTCCTCGATCCCATGACCCACGATCATGACCTGAGCTGAAATCATGAGTCAGAAATCCAACCGACTGAGCCACTCCAATAACACTCTTCACTTTCTAACCCAGTACATTACTTACTCTAAGGTTATCTTGAATGCCATCTCCATGAAGGCAGGAGACTGAACAGCTCAAGCAAAGGCCCTGGGGTGGGGATGGATATGCAAAGTAGCCGAATGTGGGGGGTGCCGGGCGGAAGCGATTTGCGATTTGCGCTGTGATTAATCCAGGCAGATGGTGGCCTTGGAGGAGCCGCAATCCTCTTACCCAAAGCCCCTAAATACTTCCGCAACGCGGGTCACCTCCGGGCCTCTCCTGCTCTGGGTGGCCATCATGTCAGGGCCGGCAATCGAGGAGGGGATGGAGGGCTGGAGCCCGGCCCCACCACTGTATGAGGAGTACCGCCCACCACCTCTGGATACCATCCACCTGCCCAGGTATGCGCTGTACCTGCTGCTGGCGGCGTTCCTGGTGGTAGCCGTGGCCTATGCCATTGTGGGGCATCTCATCAAGGACCTCGCCCATGACCTGGCCGGTGGGTGAGCTGCTGTCTGCCATGAGCCCGGCTTGGGACAGTGTTGGGCCATTCTTGGGTGGGGGGGCACTCCAGGGCCCCTCGCAGCAGGGGAGGGGACAGAAGGTGGATGAGCCCCCAGGATGTTCCTCACCAGTGCCCTATTGCAGATTGGGCCTTTGGCCCGAAGCCAGACCAGGAGGACGCCCCCGCGGAGCTGCGCTCAAGCCTGGAGGGGGAGGATCTGGAGGAGCTTGACCTTCAACTGGCCCTGGCCTGGCGGGGTGATGAGGACCCTGCCGGGGGTGGAGATACGGCCCCTGCAGAAGCCCCCGCCCCAGCTCCCCGCCGCTCTTCCATTGCCTTCAAGGACCTGCCTGCTCGGAGCTCCTTCTGGAGGCTGGGCTGAGCCGGGCCCTGCCCTCTGACCCCAGGACCTGGGTTTGAACCCCTTTGGGAGTTGTGTAGACCGGACTTGTGCACACGGGATCCCTTGCTCCCCTGAGCGGCCCGACTTGGCAGAAAACGTTGTCTTCCTTGGCTGGAGGGTTCCCGTGGTGGATTCACTGGCACTCTCTGCACCCCTGCCCACTCCCACCCGGTAGCCCCAGAGCCTGATTCCCCCCAACCTCTGCTCGAGAAGTTTTTCAAAGAGTAACAATGGTAACCGAGGGCTTAGTCTGTCCCTGCTCTTGTGCTCAGTGAGCCTTTTCCACGTATTACTCTGTTTAATCCCCACTGGCCAGGACTTTTCGCTCCCACTTACCACACGGGAACATGGAGGACAAAGCCCAGAAATGACTTGCTTGGAGCAGAGCGAACTTTTTGCAGAAAGAGGCCAGTTCCACAACCTGCCTTCGAACGGAAGCAGAAGCCCCAGGATGGGGTTCTGGCCCTGCTCTTCCGAATCTGCTCCCCACCTGCCGCCTCCTCCCCAGCTCCGCTGCTCTGCCCATTGCATCTGTTGGTCTCTGGGGGGTCCCGGCTTACCAGCTAAGAGCTCCTGGAGGACAGTGCCTGCGGCTTCCTCCTTCTCCTCTCAGCTGGGCACAGGACTGGGCACAGGGTCAGAGCTTCGCAGGTGCCACTTGGGGAACCTGGAGGTGGGCTCGCTTCGAGTAGCTGCCTGAGCTCCGCCGCTCCTGATGGCCCACTGTGCAATGACGATAGCCAGACCTCAGGGTGGGGGGAGTCCCCAGGTACGCATAGGTGCTCCTTAAAGGTGTGTGCAGTGACGCTGGCACCCCTTCTGGCCCCCGAGGGCCCTGCAGAGCGGGAGGGGGTGCCCCCCCACCCCCACCCCCCCACCTGCGTGTAGGGGCTTCCTGCCACGTGCCTGGGCTGTGGCCGTCTGGTGGCAGCTGGGGTGGGCCACTCCTCCTGGGCAGGGTTCCCTATCTAATCAGCCAGGGATCAAGGTTGATGGACAGGAGAGCCTGGAGCCTGAGTCATCAGCTACCTGGGTGTCCCATTCTCTCGCCATCAAGGCGTGGCTAGGCTTGGAGATGGATAGAGGGCACGTGGCCCGTCACTCCTTGTCCCTGTGCTCATCCCAGTATTGGCTGTGGGTCCCCAGGGCCCTGGGAGCCGGGTCATGGCCGTATAAACTGGTGGTAGGGGGGAGACCCCAGTGCCAGCTGTGTCTGCGTGACGTCCGTTCTCCTGGCCTCCTTGAGCTTCTCTGCAAAATGGGGATGGAGACACCTTATGGGGTGTTCAGAGAAGGAGACATAACGACGCCTGGCGGCCCCGAGCCCAGGCCCATCTCAGCCTGGCCGCTGCAGCACGGAGCCTGGGGGACCTAGAGGCTGGGTCCTGGGCAGGCACAGCGTGGAGGGGCCGGACTCCCGCGTTAATTGTTATACCGGGTCCAGAGTCTGACCTCCAGGTCTGGACCGGCCCCGCCCCTAGGCCTGCCTGCTCCCATATCAGGGGCTGGGCAGGACCTCACCCAGCCAACCTTGACTGCGCACCGCCGCGGCTCTTCCATGACCATGGAGACCCTGGAGATCCTTCTCCTACTCAGTGCCCTGCTCCTGTCACCTGCAGAGGCTCAGCAGGGTAGGACTCTGATCTGGACCTGGTGGGGGGGCCAGGGGGGGACAGGGGTGGGGAGGGTCCTGGGAGGAGCTCATCCATAGGCTCACCGTCTCCCCATTTTTCATGATGAGGAACCAAGACCTCTGAAAGGAGGGGCAGGCAGAGGAGGAATGGGGCCAGACCCCTCTTGGAGCACCTCCCAATCCCCACACTCCCTCGGGGCCTCTCTCCTCATCCCTGAGGTGCTCCCAGGCACCTCCCATTCTCTAGAACGGGTCTCTGACACCCAGAACCCCATCAACATTCCCCAACACCCTTCCCCTCTTCCTTTCCGGGGGGGCAGACCCGCGGCCTGGCCCCATCTCTGAGTCCCACCTGCTCTACCTCTGGACAGCCTCGCAGTATCGCCCGAAGCCCTGGCTGGTGGGCCTGGCTGCCGTCGTGGGATTCCTGTTTATCGTCTTCATCCTCATGCTGGTTAATCGCGTCTGGTGCTCCAAAGAGAGGTGGGAGCCCCTCTCCCCACGGCCACTGTCCCTGTCCTTCTCCTCTCCCCAAAGTGCTGGGCACCCATCCTGCTTCCTGACTCTCTCTGGTCCCCTCCCGCTTGTCTCCCCATTTCCCTGCTTCTGCTCAGACCCCTGGCCTCACAGCCTCACGGTCTGGGACAGCCATGCAGCCCAGCCACTCTGCTTTGTGGGGTTCGTGTGCCCCAGCCAGGGGAGACGCTGCAGGCGACCTCCTGCCCTTCACTCACCTTCACCCCTCTGTCTCTCGCAGAGCTGAGGATGAGGAGTTCACATTCGGTATGGAGTCCAACCCCTATCATGACACAGTCCTGAGGTACTGCCTATGTGAGCGTGTGTGGGTGTGTGCAGGGTTAGGGGGTTTGTGGGAGCCCCCTGGGGGGGTGGGGAGAGATGGGTGTGCACAGATGACCTCTTTCTGTTCTTGAACTCCTCGAGCACATTCCTGCCCCAGGACCTTTGCACACACTGTTCTCACTGATTGGAACAGACTTTCCTGTATCTTCTGGCTGGCTCCTCCTCCAGTCCCTCCCTGTTCAGATATTTCCTCCTCACAGAAGCCCACCCTGGCCACCAGTCCTCCTGAAGCTGCCCCAGCTGTGCGTTCTTGTTTGCACTTATCACCAGCTGAAATGATCTTAGTCGTTACTACGCCCTCTCTTGATGCTAGCTGGTAGCTTCCAATAGATGAGTAGAACAGAGCTTTGGTCTGAGCTGTGTTCCCAAGGCTCAGCACGGCACCCAGTAGGTCTGTTGAACAAGACTGTGGCGTCGGATTGGGTAGGTGTCTGTGCACGAGCCTGTGATCTGGGATGGGTGACCTTCCTGGACTCCGTGTTTTCTATGGTCCCGACTGGTTCCAGATGATTCTGGTGGAAGGCTCAGGGAGGTGGCAGGGCTGGGGGCCCTATTGGTGCAATATCCCACCTTGGGCAAAAGTTGGGGGTTGGGAATAGGAGTGCAGGAGATGGAAGGAAGCCAACCTGACCAGAATATTCTCAGCCAAGCCCAAGATGTACTTTGAGGGAGAGATGTGGTCCCAATTGTTTGCTTTGTCTGAGACCCAGTGCAGTGTCTGTGAAATGTGATTCTCATTCCCAGATGTGCTGGAGGTTCTCGAACCCACCCGAGCTCCTGTGTTGGTAGTTTTCTCCCTGCCCATTCATTCCTCCATCCATCCATCCATCCATCCATCCATCCATCCATCCAC
>RCUC01154137.1:0-68445 GCA_003697995.1 Taxidea taxus jeffersonii | reverse complement strand
ATCTCCTGTTGGATTTGTAGGTGTTCGGAATGGTTTGATAGGCTATCTAGCTGATCTCCTGCTGGCTGATGTCGTCTCAGCTGCTACTTCTCCGCCATCTTGACTCCCCCCCTCGTCGGCATCTTATACAGTGTTTTCTAGTCATGTCTGTCATGTTTCTGCCCTGAGTGGGTTCTGTGTTAGGTGAAACAGAAATGAAAGGCTTACATCAGTCCTTCAGGCAGCCCCCAGACAGATTGGAATAGGCAAGTACAATCCAGTGTAGAGAGGCTCTGCTCCCTCTGAAGCCAGAGACCAGGATCCCAAGGAGGAATACATGATGCGCCTTAAGACTTTCTGTGAGCCAAGGAGGGAGGTGGATCAAGGGCAACTAAAAATGGCACAAAGCTTTCCCACCATTTTCAAGTTGCCTTGTCTTTGATTCAGCATTTGCCTGATTGCTGTAAACAGTTGGCTGTTTTCCAGAGTCCTGACACAGTAGGTTCAGTTTCTGCTTACTTTTTCTTTTCTCTGTAGGGGAGGGGAGTTTGGAGTTGTCCAGTCCGCCATTTTGCCAAAGTCACTCTCTGTTGACTTGACTTCTTTTTGATGTCACTTCACTCTCAAACCCAAATATCACAGAGTTTCTACGAATTCCCTGGACTTTTCCCACTTTCCCATGCTTTTATTTATATGTGATCAGATTGCTTAATACTCTTACTAACAAAAAATAACATGGGGACATGACAGATTACTTATTAAACTGTTATGGTTAAGCAACATCTATCTTCCTGGAAGAATGCAGGTATTCTTGAAATATACATCAGGTATTTAGCAATAAAATATATATGTGGACTTCTCTTCACAAATCTGACATGATTTCCAGTATAGAGATAATCTGAATCATTTTTGTTGACTTTTTTTTTCCGAGATGTAATTTACATATACCATTATATTGGTTTTGGGCGTACATATTTTTATATTTATAATATTGTGAAATCAGCACCACAGTAGGTCTAGGTAACATCTGTATTAACATGTTTTGTTTTGTTTTGTTTTTAAACACGTAGGAAAAAGAAAATGGTCTCACTGTTTCTTTCTATTTCTTCCTGCCATGTCTTTCTACAAGTTGAACGTCTGTGGATATGTCCATGAATACACATACACAGGCAGACATATGCCCACCCACACATACACCCAGATATTTTATTGAATTATTTTGCTTCATGGAGAATGTTTGTCTTTATAACTTTTCTTGAACAGTGTTTAATTTTGCTTGTACCCCATATAGGACAACTTGAAGGTAATATGAAGGGGAAGAAAGAATATATTTTGACAAATAACTAAGCTGCGACATAATAATCTGATATCTGAGCTTCTGTCTGTCAGATGCCATCATAAATAAAAGATAGAAAGAAGCAAGGGACTGCTTTTTAAGGAAATTAAATTGTCTTGAGAATATTTCAAAAATGTGACTTGAAAGGGCATATACGTGACATAAGTCTTCTCCAGATTTCTGTTGATTCCTGAGTGATCCTGGGTGAGATCAATCATGGTGATGTTCTCGTCCTGTGTCGAAGGGCTCATCCAGGGAATGAACTCATTAAGAGCAAAGGGTCTTGCTCATGGCCCCAGATACTGGAGGCAGACCGTGACTTAGAGCTTTTTAAGATGATCCAGTCCTTTACCACACCCCTGGGGGACTCAGGACCTAGACGTAATGTTCCTTTTTGTTTTAAGATTTTTCTGTGTGATAATTAAGACAGCAACTAGGACAACATTTTTAGGCATCTGCCCATACAAATAGCTCCTGAAGTGAAGGCTGTGGATGTCTTGAGGTTTTGTACATTTTCTCAGTGGGCCAAATGTCAGGATGCGGAATATCAAAGTTCTGAATTCGTTGGAACAAAAGGAGGAAAAACCTGCTGCATTTGCAACTGAGAAATGGAAATCTGATGTACAGGGAGTATGCTGACAGATAAAGGATGCAGAAGTGGTGCATTTGTTTAGTTGGTTTTAAAGGCATTTTGGCACAACTGGTTAATAAATTTGCATATACTTCTCCCAAAGTCTGAGTTTAAGTAATTAGACATTAAGATTCTTATCAAGCTGTATTTTGCATTTTGTTCTGTTTCATGCTGTTTATGCAGAAGCCAGTGGATATTTAACCTCTGAGAAACCTGCATTAAATCATTATTACATTTGTGTTTTAATGCCATTAGCTCAATAGCCAGATGCCCAGATATTTTCTCCATTCAGAAAGTTAGGAATCAGTAAATAAAAATGAGATAATTAACAGTGAATACCTTCTACTCACATTTTGTGTATACAACATTATCTCTTTCCATTCGAAGCATGACATTATTACCTATCATTCAAGAAACATAAACCCATACCCTGTAGATTGCATAGCAAAGGAGCTCTCCTGGTGACCTCACGTATGTTTCCATGGTAGCAGAGTCATCTGGAAATAGCACAGCGTTTTGATTTATAGATGGCCAAAGATGGACTCTTGAATTATACCCATTAAAAGGCTAATTTCAAAAGAAATTCTTAGGTTGGAAATTTTGTGATGGACGATTATGAACTAATATGGTATTTATATTTTTAATGATTATGCATTTCTGCTTCTGAATTTGAAGTAGCGTTTTTATCATCCAAATGCCTTGCAATTAGAATATTTCCAAGGAAGGTAGATATTAGCTCCAGGTAAAGGATTACAGTCTTGGCAGCTCGCCTGTGTCATGCGCACTGAGCAGTGCCACCTGACCCACATGGGTACTTGTTGACTTGGATTGCAGGCTGGCTGGCTTCTGCAGTCTAAATTTATTTTTTCATAGTTCTAGGTAGAAAGTCCTGGAAGCCCCAGATCAAGGCCTGGTTCCAGTTGCCGGCGAGGTCTCTTACCTAGTACATGGACTTTCCTCTGAGGACATCCAGAAAGAGAGAGAAAGCACGCTATTGAGTAGGCTCTGGTCCCTTTCTTATAAGGACACTAATCTTATGAGATCAAGGCCCATCCTTAGAACCTCATTTAACCATAAGTTACTCTAATTACTTTCTTAGAGGCCCCATCTCCAAACACAGCTATCCTGGGGGTAATGGCTTTGGCGTATGAACTGGGGAGAGGGGTGCAACCATTTGGTCCATAACTCCAGGCCTCTTTATCTCCATCTTCCTAGGGCCTTGGCATCTGCATTGTCCAGCTATAACAGGGGAATCGATTTGTTCCTCCTGAGGTCAGGTGGCACGCTGGGATCATGGGTGTGTGGTGTCACACTAATCATTTAGTTGTTCCAAAGTTACTTTGACCTTCAGCAATCTAGTTATAAACTAGAGATGACTATCGATTTTTTCAAAAATGAGCTATAATTAAAAGAAAAAATACAGAACAGAACTCTTCTTCTGTAATATCTGAGTAAAGGTAAGAAAATAGATGTTTTCCTGTGTCTTGTGGGAAGGCTTTCCTAGGCCCAGGACTATGCAATCAGCTGATAACTTTATAACCTCAGGCATTCACTCTGACCCCTTCCTGGCTCCTTCTCACTGGCTTTCTAAGTGAATCTGGGAGATCACATTCGCTGACCCCAGGCCTGACCTCGTTTCTGCAGACACAAAAGTGAGACAAGGGATACCCATCACATAACCTCACAATGTCTAGGAGGGATCAACAATTTTAACTCAAAGTCTGGATTATTGAAACCATTTAAAGTTACCTTTGTCAGCAGAGACCCTTGGAAGTTGGAAAAATGCTTATCTGCAGCAACATAAAATGCTGTAAGGTATTGCTGCTATAAAACTATACATGCATTCTGAAAAACATCATATTCTGCAAAAATCATGGGAATGATCAAAATCACAGAACATCATGGAAATGATCAAAATCATAGGACTTATGATAGAAAACACAGGGCTTATGAGGAAAATAAGGCGAGCAACAACTTGTAAGCCCATTGTAACCCCAGATCCAGAGCCCTAATTAAAGTGATAATGATTCGAACGTGAATTCTAGTCCCGTCCATGGACATCGCCCCGTACACCTCTACCTGTGCCTCTCTGCAGGTCCTCAGATTTGCAGGACTTGAAGACATTCACTTCTAATGGAGAATCCATCAAAATGAAAACTAACTCAGGGGTAACCTTCTTCATGAGTATTTGGACATATGGGGGAAATTTCCTCACCACTCTTGTCTATCTTTGAGCTTCCCAGGGTAGCTTATCATACTGGAAAAATGAAGACTAGGTCACCAATTCCTTGCATTGAAGTAGGACTTCTGTCAGATTTTGCATTTTTTCCCCTTAAGATCTTTATATATTGCTGGTGTTTTTACCTTAATCCTCCTATGACCTGACCCTAATCCCTTCAAATTATTAACATGCTAGGGGAAATTGTATATGAACCAACACAGTCTATACAAACTAACATTGTTTTCCTCCTTGTATGAACTAATTTAAATCAAAGAAAATAACATATGTAGCATAATGGACTATTCTTGCAGGTATGATAAGAAAGAAAAAAGAAAAAAAAAAAAAACAGAGAGACCCCTGATTACTTTATGAAGATGGCCAGGGCTTCATAAAGCACACCGTGCCAGAAATTCACACACAAACACACACACACCTGCAACCATGTTTCTTCATTCAGTGACAATCTCTCAGCTTCTTCAAATGTGAATGATCTCGCCTTCTTCCCCCTTTCCTTAGATTTTGCCCCCGCTCGGGCTCTGCACACCTGTGTGAACCAGTTCTTTCCCATCAGTTCAATTTCTGTCTTCACTCGGAACAAGCAATGGTCATACCCCAGCTCTGCACCAACTTCCCCCTAGAAAAGGGTCCCCCATTTTAGGACTGAACTTCCCCTCTTCGGTAGGAGGTGAGCGTCACTTTGTGACTGGAGCAGGGAGTTTAGGAAAGCAAAAGATGGACACTCCCGTCTGAAGAAAGACACTGAATTCTCAATTAAAGGGTCTTCTGCAATTCAAGCGGCAAGATAAACCTTCTGACTTGCTAAGAAAGAGTTTCCAGAATAAGCATAATCCCTCTTCCTTCCAGCCAAGCGAATAGGTGAGCCTCTGAGGGTTTGAGGATAGAGGGAGAGGAAGAAGGACCTGAAGGAAGGAAGCCCCGGGGCTGTAGTGATGAAGATGACCCGGCTTGTTTGGAGTGCTGGCTGAGTGTCAGGTTCTGGGGGGCTGAAGGAGAGGCTGCTGTGGTCTCAATGTGGGTGTTTCCCCCCTTCATTTCTTGAAATTTTAACTTCCCCAATGTGAGGACTGAGAGGTGGGGTTTTAGGGAGGTGCTGCATCATGAACTGGAGCCCTCACGAAAGGGATTAGTGCCCTCACGAAAGAGACCTCAGACCCCTCTCCCACCATGAGAGGACGGTAAGTCAGTCGTCTACCCCTAGAAGAGGGCTCCCACCTGGACCCAGTGGTGCAGGTGCCTTGCTCATGGACCTCTAGCCTCCAGAACTGTGCGAGACAAGTCTCTGTGGTTGAAAAGCCCCAGGTAGGGGTCCTTTGCTGGGGCATCCCCCGGGGACAGAAGCAGCAGGAAGTACCATCCACCACGGCCTTTTCTGCACTGGTCACAGAAGACGGCACTAGGCCGACTCTCCCGTTCCTTTCACCCAGCTTTTCCAAACCTGGCCTGTGTGACATTCCCCACAGGCATTTCTCCCTAGTCCTCTCCTTTACTTTCATCCTGATTCCTGAAAAGTCAACTCAGGTATCTGACCTTTGACTCCTTGAACTTTCTCCTCCACCATGGATTGCTTTCTTTTCTAAATAAGAATCTTAAAATCCATGGGGGCCTTATTTCAGAGTATAGGTCTACTTTCAAGTTAGGATTCAAGAACACTTATCATTTCTTATAAATTCCATTTCTTGTTATTTTTCCAAAACAAACTCTGTTCATGGGGAGCAGAGAACATGTTTTCTGTAGATCATAGCTAAACACACCATGTTTGTCCTCTGCATTATTCTTCGCCAGGACTGCCTTCCTTCTTAAGATGACCCCATTTCAGCGTACGTATAGACCACCTGCCGCAGGACTGAAACATAAAGGAGTGTTAACATGATCTTCTTTTCTTGGTTCCACAGCATGAAGCATGCTCCATCCATGCTTCCACAACTCCCCCTTCAAAATACACGCCTGCATAGACTCTCATGGGGACATGTATGACCATGTCTGACCAGTCTCCCTTCCATATACACAGTTCACAAAACACTCAGTCCAGTGGACGTACACAGTAAACAACCTGCCCATAAAAGATCAACAAATTCATAGGTGAAACACATAAATAATTTTATGTAGAATTATTGGTGTTAAATTTAGTCATTACTGAAAAAACCTAAAAACTTTATCCCTTTGTGGAGGCAACCACATTGTTGTATAACCAACTCTGTGCAGAAGGAGAGCTGAAAATGAAATATAATTTCATGTAAGTAGTAGGATCAGAAGGTAAAGAAGATTTAGGGCCATTTAAAATAACCCAACCAAGTGTGAGCGTCACACTTGATATCATGGTACTAAGGTCTGCAAATAACCCTTCGAGGACTTGAAGAAAAGTAAAACTGAATGTACACAGTGAATATTGAACATTGGGATTTTCTTGTCCAGATGTATGGGGAGATTAATGGGACTGGAGCGAGTTTCCTCAGTGGATTCTGTAAATCCCATCGCCCGTGAGGCAGAGTTAAACCCATGAAGTAACAAGTAATGACTACTTCTCCATTGAAACAATACCTCAATTGCAGTTCTAAATTGATGGGAATGTCATAAAGAATAAAACGGCTCCATCATTTACATTTTTTTTTTTTTGGTCAAGCTGTGATTTTTCATTTATAATTTCAAATCTTTAGAAACCTCAAGAAGTAGTTTTCTCTTACGTATTTCTCCCCATTGGTTCTTCTGAATGAAGACAGGCATTGAGTATGTTGCCGTCCGTGGGAGAGCGAGAGGCAGTGTGTGCTCTGGAGCTAGAGCTACAGCATTCGAAGCTTGGCTTTACACACTGGCTGCTTGTAAGACCTCCCTCCACCTGCCTCCTCTTTCCTGAGATTTCCATAAGAAGTGCAGAGTGAGGCAAATATAATACATACAAGAAAAACAAAATATTTAGCTCAAAGGACTTCTGTGACATTAGAAGAGTCGCTCCTGGGGGCACCTGGGTGGCTCAGTGGGTTAAGCCTCTGCCTTCGGCTCAGGTCATGATCTTAAGTTCCTGGGATGGAGCCCTGCATCGGGCTCTCTGCTTGGTGGGGAGCCTGCTTCCTTCTCTCTCTCTGCCTGCTTCTCTGCCTACTTGTGATCTCTGTCTATCAAGTAAATAAAAAAAAAAAAAAAAGAAGAAGAGTCGCTCCTGGCACCCGAGAGTACGCAATCATGGGAAGATGGACATTACTATTGCCTGCATTAAAGCACTTCAATGGCATCAAGAAAGCAATGACTCTTGGTACCCTACCTAAGGAGACGCATGATTCAAACAACTGCAGCAAAGTTAGTTCTGGGTCAAAAGGAAGAAATTAAGTTTCTATTTGGCCAAATAACTTGCTGACTCTCTCAGAAATACCTCAGGAGACAGAAACCAGGAACCCATATGGACAACGTCTCTGGAGGCAGGTAATGCCTGACGTGGAAGGTCCAGCCCCTAGTGTGGGCTGAAAGACGAAAAGCAGACCTAACGGGGCAGAAACTCTCGACCAAGTCGCACATGCACCCGAAGCATTAAAAATCACCTGAAGCTTTACCAGAACTTGTTACACTGCTCATGTCCTGATTTTCATAAAATCCTGTGGACCAGGAATCATTCAATCTGGCTAGGGAGAAAACTGAGGTTCCTGAGGGATTGGTGGGCAAATTAATGCTGGGACAGAGTCCAGATCTGCTCCATGCCCTTCCGTGGCCAGCTCTGTGCTCTGTATAGGAAACAGCATTGCACACAGAGACGCAGGATGTGCAGATTTCAACAGCATTGCTTTCATAATTTGTTACTTATGAACTCTACAAAAGAGAAAGCAACTTATATACTAACTGTGTCAAAGAAAAGAGAAGACATTCTCATCATTTCCATCAAGGCGGTTGGTCTACCGTCACAGCTCTCTTCGGCACCTGTCTCCTCGTCTCTGCTGTCACGTTTTTCTCTGGCATTTCCTCTCATCCACTTACCTCTTTCACACCCTCTTTCTTTGGCTGCTGCTGCTTTTTGAGCCTCTGCAAGCTGTGTATTAATTCCCACCCTCCCAATTTGCCCTCAGTTTTCAACTCTTGAAATAAATAGAAAAAGAAAAAAAAAAAGAAAAACTCAGCAACGATCTGGAAGTTATAAAACAAAACAAATAGATATATAAAACACAACAGCAGAAATAAACAATAGTAGGGAAAGGGCAGAGGATGAAGCCAGAATTGTGAATCGCAGAATTCACCCAGTCCGAACCACAATGACGAAGTGGACAGAAAAATAATGAACGGAGCTTCCTGCCTGTGGGACATAAAGGGATATCCAGCATGTGGATATCCTCACATGTGGATGGCCTCTCCCAGAGCATGTGTTTCTTTGAAGTCCCAGTAGGACAGAAGAGGATGGAGCTGAAAGGGATTGGAGAAATAAAGAGTGAAAACTCACCAAATTTGGTAAAAGACACAAACCTACAGGTTCAAGAAACTGAGTAAACCTCAAATAGGATACATCCCCACATGCACACACACAAAAATGTGTAGACATACATCCTAATAAAAATTTTGAAAAGTAGGGGTGCCTGGGTGGCTCAGTGGGTTAAAGCCTCTGCCTTCAGCTCAGGTCATGATACCAGGGTCCTGGGATGGAGCCCCACATTGGGCTCTCTGTTAGGAGTGGGGAGTCTCCTTCTCCCTCTGCCTGCTGCTCCCCCTGCATCAAATAAATAAATATAATCTTTTTAAAAATCAGAAAGAAATGAAAATATCCTCCTATACAAGAAAAGGAAAAAGAATTTGTCACTAACAAATTGGAAATATAGAATATAGAAACTGGCTAAAGGGAGTTCTTATCACAGAAAAGAAATAATGAAAGAAGGAATCTTGGAGCATCAAGAAGGAACAAGGAATGACAGAGCGGAAATGTGGATGTATTCAATAGAATACGCTCCTTGTGGTTTTTATAAATGATATTTGATCACTAAAACAAGGATTCCAGTCCCACCTGATACTCAAGACAAGCCTTTGTTGGGATTTTGATAAATGAAAACTAGGTTCATGCAAAACTTATACACGAATTTCTATCGCAGCTTAGTTTGTTATAGGCCCAAACTGGAATCCGCCCAGACGTCCTTTACCACGTGAATGGTGAGATAAACTGTGATGTGTCTGTGACATGGACCAGTACTTATCAGTAGAAATAAACACATTGCTGATACACACGATGACTTGGGTGGATCTCCAGAGAATTGATGAGTGGAAAAAAGCCAATCCCAAAAGATTACGTACTGTATGGTACCACTTATGTAACATTCCAAAAGGCAGAATTTTAGAAAAGTGTGATAGCTGAACAGTTGCCAGAGTTTAAGGGTAGAAAGAAGAAAGGGGGTGTGTTAACTATAAATTTTTATTTTTTGTATTTTCTGATGTTTTGACATGTGGAGGCCTTTGCTGGTCCTGGAGAGATGGCCTCTCCCAGAGCAAGAAAATTCTTAGAAAGCAAACATCTTACCTGAAGGCCGTCTTCATAACCAAGACTACCAATCCAGAGCCCCACACCCTTGGCTGCTTCCCTAATTGTGTTCTCACACTCCGAGTCACTCTCCACCTGCCCTAATCACCCCAGAGCAGGTACCAGACACATAGGGGTGACCCCTGTCCCCTTGAGCGCACTGAAACTATTCAAACTAGCCCATTCTAAACCCGCTGCCCCTTTCTCACCTGTTCCTTCCTGTGGAAACCACAGTAAAAGTCCTCACTCAGCCCCCTGCTCCCTCTGCCTGCTGACGGGCCCTGGTTCCTCCCAGTATGGTCCTACATGGGCTTCCTGTTTCTAGAAATCTGTGAGGATAATCTTCTTCTGTCATGACCATCATTTCCATGTCTGTAAATCCCCCCATACCTGAGGAAAACAAAGCTCAGGTACGTTTTAAAACAGGAGGTGAGTGTGGTGACAACAGGCAATGCAAGGGACCTTTGTGGTGTTGGAATAGTCCCGTTTCTTACCTGTGATGGTGAACGTGTGGTACATTTGTGTGGAACTTCCTAAACACACATAAACGTGGGGGATCTGAGTAAGATCAGCAAGTGCATCAGTGCCAGTATCCGGGTTGTGATGTGGCACTGGAGCTTGCAAAGTGCTCCTGTTGCCAGAAACTCAGCAAAGTGCAAAAGGACTCTCTCTAGATCATTTGTTACAATGGCGGGTGAATCTGCCATCACCTCCATGCAAATTTCAAGTACAAATACTTTTAAGGCCAAGCTAGTGAGTTTTATAAAATTATATAACTCATTTAAATAATCTGCTCTGAACAGAGTTTCATGATTCTAAATTTCACTGAAAAATTATATACACGTTGGTAGATGGGAGTTAGCTTTAGAAAACATTTTGCTTAGAGAGTTCTCTAGAAGTTTCCTTATTTCATGTAAGTATCAATTGCTTCATTAAAATTTTCACAAATTGTGAATGAGCAGCTAGTTGGATAAATTTTGGCACAATTGTATTCGGATGAAAGGTGGAAAAGCAAAGAAGCAGACAGAAACTTCTGCAATGATAGGAAGACAGGGGAGAAAAAACAATCTAAAAATGAGCCAACCTGAAAGCGATTAGAGTAGCGTCCTGTGGAGAACAGGTGAGGCGGGCTCACATTTCCAAAAATGAACCAAATCCCAGCAAAGGGTGGCAATACTCCAGGGAGGAACGTTTTCGTGTCCTTCTCAAAGGAAATCTAGTGTCCCAGAGCTTGGGAGCTCCTGGCGAGGCGGCGGCCCGCCCAACTGCGATAACCACACATGCGGACTCGGGCATGAGAACCTGTTCCAAAGAGGCCCGCGTAGCAGGAAGAACATTCGGACCTCAAGAGCGGCAAATGTCTCAAGATCGGGTGAAATCAGGCTTTTCCTGTGGGGAGGAGTGCACATGTCCAAATGCCAGGAGGGGCAGGTGGCTCAAGTGAGGGAGGGGAGAGAGTTCTCCTGCAGTTCTGGGAGGTGTCTTTGGGGAGGCTGCCCCTTATCACAAGGTCTGGGGTGCACCGGCGTCCGGCAGCCCGTGGGGCTGAGGGCCCTGGGTAAATGCTGGCCAGTTAGGTTAGCGGGCGTTGTGTCTGGGACAGGCAGCTCAGCACTTCTTTTGTGAGAGAAACAAAAAGGGAGTTTGGAGGAACTGTGTTTGGCCTTGACACAGGCCAGCAAGGAGCCTTTCTGAATCTCATCCAGTTCCATAAAGACAGTTCTTTGTGGTAGGCCCTTTCCTGAAACAGAAAAGGCGGGGGCGTTTCTTCACTGTCCCTGTGCTCCAGAGCTTAGGGCTCGAGAGAAGGTGGACAGGTGTCTCGAGAACCCGCTCCTGGGGGGCCTGGCTACACCGCCTGGTGGGGAAGATTCTGCTCTAAAGGAAGTTGAGGGATGCCTGGGTGGCTCCG
Organism: Taxidea taxus jeffersonii; assembly: GCA_003697995.1. Classification (NCBI taxonomy): domain Eukaryota; kingdom Metazoa; phylum Chordata; class Mammalia; order Carnivora; family Mustelidae; genus Taxidea; species Taxidea taxus. The sequence goes on along the minus strand of RCUC01154137.1, from coordinate 56,866 downwards.
TCGTTAAGCGTCTGCCTTCGGCTCAGGTCATGATCCCGGGGTCCTGGGATCGAGCCCCACATCGGGCTCCCTGCTCAGCGGGAAGCCTGCTTCTCCCTCTCCCACTCCCCTTGCTTGTGTCTCTCTCGCTGAAGCTCTGTCAAATAAATACAAAAAATCTTTAAAAAAGTAAAGGAAGGTGTGGGAGCAAGAAGGAGGATCAGCAAATGCGAAGGAACTACATAATGACTGGGATGGTGAGCTTGCAGTAAACAGCAGGGCCCCGTATTCTTGCACAGAGAGGACAAAATTGCAGGAAGAGGCCAAAAAAAAGTGTTCTTGTAATATAAACACATATTGTACACGGATTGTATGCATGTATATTGTAAGTGGGCTTTGAGACGGGGGTGCTGAGGCTGGTGTTTTTCCTCCATGTCTGGCCTCTTGCTCTTCCCTGGACAGGGATGCTTTCCTGGTGGTTTCTAGAGACCAACTGGTTGTGTCCCCACCAAATTTCATGTGGTGAGACTGATTCCCAAGGTGATCATATTAGGAGGTGGGGCCTTTGGGAAGTGAATAGAGGGTGCTTTCCCAGAAGAGACCCCAAAGAGCTCCCTTCTGCCTTCCCCCACGTGAGGACACATGAGAAAGTAGCCATCATCGCGCCTTGCATCTGCCCATACCATGATCTTGGACTGCCGGCCTCCAGAGCTGTGGGAGGGACACTTCTGCTGGTCTCTAAGTTTCCCAGTTTATGGTATTTTTGTATAGGAGCCCAAACCGACTGAGACAGTGGTGCTCTTTCTCTGCAGTGGCCTTGGGGTCTCCCAACACACACACACACACACACACACACACACCTGGCCCCTTCCTCAGAGACACCCAACATGGTGTAGGGGACACCCAAGTGGCATGAGTGACTGTTCCCCCAGGACTTCTTCCTGCCTTTGCTAGGACTAAGGAAAGCAGATCTCAGACTATTAGGTGTGTGCTTTCCCCACACGATATTCCAGGCAGGAGAACCACTTCTTAATAAAAGTGATGGAAACTCAGTCACTTTGACATTTCAAGCCAGACTATCCCAAGCTCCAGAATTGTGATCAAGGAAATTCTTGTCCTGGCAGGCAAACGGGACTAAGTCAACAAACTGTAAGGGGACAGGAGCAACACAGTAATTCTCTTTGATGCTTTCGCAGGCTGTTCCCTCACTAGCAGTGACATACATTCTTTGCAGGAGTTCTTCTGCTTGTTTCACTTTTTGCAACACGAATTAAGCATTTTATAAGGTTAGACAAACTTCGTTACTAGCTTTATTTCTAACCTAAGCAATCTTTTGGATCAAGGTGGCTTGACATTTTGGGGGTCACGGATTATTCTCTGCCAAGCACACACGCGCACACACATACACACACACACACAGACGCGCATATCATTTGCGTGATCATCTAATCACTTGAAAACATAATGCAGGCCCAGGTTAAAATGTCTTTCTTTATACTGTTAAAAATCTCAACTTTACTTGCCCATCTCGAAGGTTTTCTGGAATGACTAAGATTGACAGTATTTTGGAGGAAGATATTTTATAATGGTGTTCGCACGTCTTTTAATTGCTTAATATTTTCCTTATACTCCGGAAAGCATTTGGAATCTACAGAATTTCAGACCTGCCTTTGAGAAACACCGCATTCCACTCACCAACACACTGCCAGGGGCTGTGGTTTTGACAGGTCCATGGTGCCCTCCATGCCTCCTTTCTTTCTGTAAGAATTGTCATACCCATGACCAAGGCCCTTGTGAGGGCTGAGTGAGGTCATGTGCACAAAAGCACAATTTGGGTGCAGGGGACCTTACAAATGGTAGTTGTCATTGTGTGTGTAGCAGTAGGTAAAATGCTCACCACACTTTCAACTCAGAAGAGGTTTATTGACTAAATTTGGGAAAATAGCTCTCCGGCTTACTTCCTCAACTGTACAGTGAGAGGATTGTACGATTGATATCTAACGACCCCTTCTAATTGCATTTTTTCTCATTTAAAATAATGACAGTTTATAGCAAGCTATTGTTTATAAACAGGCTTAACCCTATTAGATCCTTGACTGCCATGATCACGGTCACATCAGTCATGCTAATTCACAGCTCCGTGTTTGCCACGGCAAATGGATGTGAACAATCTCCAAATCTTTTGCTAATGATTTTGGACCAACTTAATGATGATAACATACATTTGTACAGACCTGTTATATTTCAGTAGTGTTCTCCCATACAGCATTTCTTGTGCTCTCAATATCACATGGGAAGTGGGCAGGTATTATCAACCTAGTTATTATAAAGAAACTACTAGATTAAGACTGAGGGAATTTAGACTGAGATGAAGTGACTTTGCAAATCCTCACAGCTGGTGGAGACCGATGCTGTGGACCCATGTCTGCTTCCTCCACGTTCCTTCTCTTCCCCCCCTACCTTTCCTTCATACCAGCTCTACCTCATAGCAGGCTGACGCCAAGTTCCTTCCTAAGAGACTCAACTCAGATAGAGCACCCACTCTGTTACCAGAATATTCCATCAGCCTAAGCCTACCGTCCCTTCCCAACTGAATCCCCAGGAGATCCTAGATGCGCTCCACAAAAGGTTTTGCCCTTCCAGTAGCAAAGACACGAGTGGACACCTGTACCTCGGAGTGTGAGGGCGTGCATTCACAGGTGCACGTGCCGGTGTGTAGACGTGCACATTGGCATCTGGGCCTTGAATCTACCCCAGAGTAATTACGACCCACTGTCTACTACTAGATAGCGACACCAATCGTCATGCTTGACATGAGTGGGAACAGCCTTTGGAATTCGAAGCACATTTGTGCAATTGACTGTCACCAGAACACCTGGCTAACTTGCTACCTGTCTCTTGAGTAAAACTAGGGTTTTCTACTTGTTTCCTGTCTCCAAGGCTCGCCAGTCAGTGTTGCAACATTAGAGACCTGGGTCCGGCTAACATCAGGAGTCGTTCCCACGACTACACTTCTGCCTACACTTTAAATTCCATTGTCCGGTTAATTTCCCAAGAGCCCCCAGGACGAGCTCTTCTCTCTGGTCTGAATCAGCTTCACACACAGAGTTGAGAGGAACCGGGAATCCATCCGCAGAGTGAAAGTCTGACTTTCTCCAGAGAAGCATCCTTGAAAGGGACTCCAGTCCCAAGTTGCTCTGATCCGTTTTCCGAGCATAGGGTAGCCTGATACAAAGATTCCTCACGCCATAAGGGAGGTGTTTATTGCCTTTGGCATGAGGCCAAGGCACAAGCTACAGCTTCCAATTTCTGCTCCCACTGAAGGACTGTCGCGTGGGGATGCGGCGTTGAGAACCCTCTAGTTACTGCGTTGGGATCCACACAACACCGACCCTCAGAGCCCGAGGGCCGCCGTCCATCGAACACGCGGGAGCAGAGGCCGGTGTACACTCGCGGGCACTCGCGGGTGTCCGGCGCGGCCCTGTCCGCCAGCAGCCTCGGCGGGCCCGAGCTGCCCCTGACTTGGCGGCTCCGATGCTTCCGGTCCCCGAGACCAGGCCCGGCTCCAGGATGCCACGTGCAGGTGCAGCTGACCCGCTTCTTGCGCCCATGGACGCCCCATGTCTGCGAGGACCTGGGCGTCGATCTGGGGACCCCCCAGGTTACCAGCCGCTGGCCCTCGGCCTCGGTCGTCCCGCTGAGCTGGGGAAACACTGAGGATGTCCTGCCTTGACTGGGGCGTCCAGTTGCCCCCATGAGCCCACACAAAGGCGGAAACGCTTCAGCTTCGCGACGTGGCGAGGACACTAGGGACATGTCCTCTGACAGAGGGGCCACTCTCTGTTACCCTAACATGCCAACACGGGCCCCTCGCGCTCCTTGAGGGCGACGGTGGTCTGAGGGAGACTGGATCCCGTAGGTCTTCACCTGAAGATCCGACCTCTGGGGATGTTTCCCTCGCCAGAGTGACGTTGCTGGGCCCTCCGCGTTTCCCAAGAAGGAGGCAGCGTCCTCCCTCCCGTGCTCCCGGCAAGCGAAGGGCCTGGGGCTCCCGCGCTTCGGGGTCGCTCCCCAGGGCCGCCCCGCAGTCCCGGCCCGCATGGGGGAGGAGCGAGAGGTCACGGTGCTCGGTGCTCGGTGCTCGGTGCTCCGTGCTCGGTGCTCCTGCACCGGCCTCTGCCACAGCCCCGGCCCACTGAGCGCCCAGGCTCGTGGGGGCCCCAGAGCACTGAGCGACTCCTGCGAAGGTCCCCGCTTCCGCGGCTGGGGACTTGGGCACGCAGGTCCCCGCCTGGGCAGGATTTAGCTTAAAGCCCCGCGAGCTTCAAGGAGAGCCGCGCTCACAGCACAGCGCGGTCTCCGGGACGCGGACGGCCTCTACCGCCCTTGGGTCGCCGCGTTCCGCCCGACTGGCTCCCGTCCCGAATGAGGCAATGGAGGGCAAGTAAGGTAAAGGCACCGGGAGACAAAGAGCCGTTTGGGTAGTTACTTACTTATTTTCTATATGGTGCACAAGGGTTTGTGGACTTCCAACAGAGTTTGCCGTTGAGGATGGGCCCCCTAAATGCCTTTCTGATGGGACAGGGGTCTCTGGGGATGGCTCCGTGCAGCATTCCTGGAGGGACACAGACCGGCTGCTCCCTCCCATCCCCAGGTCACTCACAGCGTCACTGAGTGCATCTAGCATCTTTCCCTCTAACACAGCAGAATCCGGGCGAGCCTCCCCGTGACTGAGCCACAGTCAGTGAATACGAACTCACAGTAGGATTTCTTAAACCTGGGTCCACGCTCAAAAAAATTTTGAAAACATCTTCTGACAAAAATAGAAATGTGTTTGGAAATGCATTATGTATATACCCTCCAAAGCTGTTCACCCGTTTCGTCCTCGCCTGCAATGCTCTTCATGCTTTCCATCCATGTGGAAATCCCATCTCTGCTCCTGGGCATGTCCGAAAATCTTCAGTAGCAACACCAGATAGAGCAGGATGTCGTGAAAAAAGCTTGGATCTCATTCTCAAGTTTCCATCCTGTTCCTGATACTTATGTGAGCTGGGACATGTCAGTCAGTCATTCGGAATGTGTTTCTGCATAAGCACATATATGACACACAATGAGTGTATTATTAGGACACCTTCTGTCTTCGTCCAATTATCCCATTAGGAGCGATGCCTTATGTCTCTTTGTGCCATGGCACCAACTGCAGAATCCTACACTTTCCAGAGCTCAGTAGAATTCATGTTATTGCTACTGCTGTTGATGTCAGCAATCACCTACTATTTTGGATCTGACTGCGGTACTGCTCTGCATTTAAAAGGAATAACCTCAGACCCAACTGTTTTGTGGTAATTCCAAGGATGATAACTACTGCTTTTTAAAGAAGCTTTTCCAATAGGAAAGATTTTGTATATACAGTTTCAGGAAGTATTTTAGGGGATCTTATTTCAATCAATAAGAAAGAAAGGACAGTCCTTCAGCAAAAAACAAAAAAAAAAAAACAAAAAAAACCAAAGTATATTTAAATTCAAAGTCAAAGCTAAAAAGAATGGGGAGAAAGGAAGCTAAATTTGCTTTTTTTTTTTCTCTCCAAGTTCTTAGTGTTTCTCATATATGATCTCAATTACTTCTCACAGCAATCTTAGGAGTTAAAATATAGGTATTTTTTTTAGGGACTAGGGAATCGGTGCACTTAAATAAATGCACGAGGCCACCCAGCTAGGAAACGGAAGAATTTGGACATAACCTCAGGTTAGTGAAGATCCCTGTTCCCCCCACTCCAGGGATTTCTCCTTTTACAGAATGTCAACCTACAGCCAGATGGAAGAAACAGGTCTTGTGAGGTAATCAATGATGGCAGCCTTATCCATCCTTCATCATGGGATCTGAACCTATTCCTTTGCCTTCACTATCATCCTTTGCCCAATGTACTACTCTTCGGGGATTTTGCTTTCTCATTGAAAGGTCAGGTTAGGTTATAAGAGTTGACTCTCACAACTCAAAATTCGTGCAAATACCTGCTCCTCGAGGGGTTTAAAGGACAAGACTCTACTTATGATATTTCAGACCTACTAAATTCAAGGAGATTTGGAAAGGTGACATATGAAATAGAGAGGTAATCATATAATTTGTCTATCTGTAGGGTGAATCAGAAATGGGCAAAGAACCGAGGGAAGGCACTCTTTGGTGGGCAGAGCAAACAAGATAGAAATATTCTAGAGCAGTCTGCATCTGCTTCACGAGGAGCCCTTTAGAAAGCCAGTCTCAACACCCCACCCACCAGCACCACACGGAGGGTTCCCTTCCTCAGGGGCACTATTCACAAAATACCTGAAGGGAAAAGGAATGGAAGAAGACCGAGTACATTTCACCTTGATTCCTGGCACCTTTAGTGCTCTTCCCAGGACCGTTTTTCTAATACAGCAAATCTGGCGGAATGAAGAGTGATGGTATGCAGACACAGTCCCAGGGAGAGAATGGAAAGCCACGAGCATCCCGATGTCTGTTTTCAAATGGAACTATGGCTCTGTGGATGTGCTCCACGAATTTGGAAACAAAGGAAATACTTTAATTACATATTTTCTCAATAGGAGGAGATCATCAAGGGGGAGCAGTCACCACAGGTGAGATGGCATTGGTACAGCACAGTGCATGATGGCACCATCTCCTCTTGATATCTGAATCTAAGACCTTTGTGAGCAAAATGATTGTTTCCGGTTCCGTGATTACCACACAATCTGTTGACTTTTTATGAAGGAAATATTTTAAAAACTCAGAAGAGGGACACCTGGGTGGCTTAGTGGGTTAAAGACTCTGCCTTCGGCTCAGGTCATGATCCCAGGGTCCTGGGATCAAGTCCCGCATCTGGCTCTTTGCTCAGCAGGGAGCCTGCTTCCCTTCCTCGCTCTGCCTGCCTCTCTGTCTACTTGTGATCTCTGTCTGTCAAATAAATAAATAAAATCTTAAAAAAAAAAACACCTCAGAACAGTGTCAGTTTACAGATGAAGATAAGTGCAGAGATTTGTATTCTAAAGTTGTTGCAGTGATGTGTGAGTGTGTGCGTGCACACACATGTACTTACTATGACTGCTGCTTCAGTCAAGTGAAGAAGAGGGAAGTGCTAAAAGTAAGATATAAGAAAAGAAGAATCACAGAACTTTAGAGGAAGTATAAACGTGAGCCCTAACTTTGTCTTTTTTTTTTTTTAATATTTTGTTTATTTGACAGAGACAGATCACAAGTAGGCAGAGAGGCAGGCAGAGAGAGAGAGGAAGCAGGCTCCCTGCTGAGCAGAGAGCCCAATGTGGGGCTTGATCCCAGAACCCTGGCATCATGACCTGAGCCGAAGGCAGAGGCTTTAACCCACTGAGCCACTCAGGCACCCCCCCAACTCTGTCTTACAAGAAATTTTACTTATGAAGAAAATGGAGTCTCAGAAGTGAAGTAGTTTTGCCAAAAGCATCAAGCTAGACAACAATCTTCAGCCCTTCTGAAGTCTCATCTCATTAGGAAATGGCTGTTGGTGGAAGTCCCTGGAAAAAGTCACCTGTCAGGAGATAACAGTTCCGGAAGCTAGATAAGCTTTTGTTTGTATTTCCACAGTAAAATTTAGTCCTGGAGGAACGTCGGGATTGCTTCTCACCGGTCTAATGACCTCAGTATTAGACGGCGCTGGTAGCTATTAAAAGCATCTCTGCCCTAGGTTTGCTTTGGTGCAAGAGGAAAGCATTATTAATGAACATCCCGGATGTCACCTCCCCTAGCTCTGGACCAAGCTCTTCAAGCTTGTTGCTGTTCTACAAGCCTTGGGAAGGAGCCAGGCATGAGGCAGCCTTTCAAGCTGATCTTAAAAGTCATAGTCAGTAGAGCCTGTGGTTTTCCCCACATGGATTCTTGTGGGATTCACCTTGAGACAATCTGGGGGATGTTGACTGTGTTTCTTGTTCCCTACCAAAATCCACGTTGCCCCTCCTAAAATGTAGATCAGAGCAGATGGGAAAGGCTTTCTCCATCTGGGTTCTTCTTTCCTTCTCTCCTCTTTCAGAGATTGACTGGAAAAGGAAAAATAGGAAAATAATATTTCTTGAGAATTTTGCTGTACATCAACCATTGTTGATTTCCCCAACAGGTCTATGAAGTAGGTATCATTTTCCATATTTTTAAGCAGACAAACAGAGGGTAGGTGTTTCTTAAGGTCTCTTGTTTAGAAAGTGGCATATGTGGGGCACCTGGATGGCTCAGTGGGTTAAAGTATCTGCCTTCGGCTCAGGTCATGATCCCAGGATCCTGGGATCCAGCCCACATTGGGCTCTCTGCTCCTCGAGGAGCCTGCGTCCTCCTCTCTCTCTGCCTGCCTCTCTGCCTACTTGTGATTTCTGTCTGTCAAATAAATAAATAAAATCTTAAAAGAAAAAAAAAAGTGGCAGATGTAGGATTCAGAGAATGTCCTTTTGACCATAATGTCAACCCCCATACGAGTGGTTCCCAAAGAATGAACTCAGCCTTCATCTGCATCACCCAAAACTAGTCAGGAAGGTAAATTCTTGGTCCCCATCCCAGACACTTGAATCAGAAGCTCTGGGGTTGGGGGCAGAAATTTGTGCTTCACCAAGTTTCCGTGTCATTTTGATGCATGCTGAGGCTTGCATTTTGGGCTCTTTCAAGTTGGGTGCCCATTTGTAAAAGAAGAGAATTCACAATTTTCTCAGACTTCCTAATGGACTGTTTATAGCCTGGTTTGTCTTCTGACTCAGATTGATTTAACAGATCTCAGCTCCCTACATCCTAATGCCATTTACCTGACTTCTGTTCATATATCATCAACAAGGGAAAGTTCTCACCCTGTATATATACTAGAAAAACATGGAAAAGTATTCAACTAATTTATTGTAAAACCAGCTAATGAGAATAGTTTTAAAAATCAAGATTCATATGAAAAAAAAGTTGTAAGTGGTTATGGATTTTTTTTTTTTTTTGACGGCCTGGCAAATTATCTATCTTGGAGAATGCTCCCCGCACACTTGAAAAGAATGCATATTCTGCTGTTGTTGAGTTGAGTGCTCTGTGTGTGGATGCCTGGATCTGTTTGTTTGTTTTTAATAAAGCAACCACGGGGTATGCCTGGGTGGCTCAGTGGGTTAAGCCGCTGCCTTCGGCTCCGGTCATGATCCCAGCGTCCTGGGATGGAGTCCCACATCCGGCTCAGCAGGGAGCCTGCTTCTCCCCTCCCCTCTCTGCCTGCCTCTCTGCCTACTCGTGTGATCTCTGTCTATCAAATAAATAAATAAAATCTTAAAAAAAAAAATAAAGCAACCACGGGAGCATAGAGGTCACTGTGTGAGAACCTTGGAGCCCAGGCTCGATTGTTCCTCAGTGTGGCAGACAAGGACAGCAGGTGTGGTTTGCAAATGTTGATGTGGATGAGAGGCTGAGGCTGAGTCACCATCTGACCCTTAGTAAGATGCGACCCCCCTACAGTCATGTGGTTCCTGCAAGCCACCGACCCATTCCTCCTCATCAGAAGGGGTAATAATGGGAACCACAGTATGGAGGAGAGTATGTATGAAAGATTTCTGCAGATCATCAGTGATGATTCTGACTTGTGCCTCAGTTCCTTGAGCTGCCCATACTTTTTGCTCTCCAAGACTGGCATTACCTGTAGGGAAACAGGAATCTTATGGCTCCAATGCTGACCCTGCTATCAAGGAAACCATTTCCCCAGTTCTGCATTCACTGTCAACTTGTAGTCTGTGACATTGAATAAGCCAAACAATGACCCACTTAGCAATCAAAGCAACATACTATATTCTCTAAGATGTTCAAGAATGTATAGCTTTTCTAGCTAATTAGCATTCTCCTTTGTGCAAAGTTTCTAAATTTCTCATTTTATCTCAAGTATCCTGTTCATATTTTCTGTCCCCTTCTCAGGCAATTTCACATAAAAGAAAACCACTCTTCCTCCTCATTTCTAAGACTTTTCTGAGGTTTCTGCTGCCATCTCTCCATCTGAGCCTTAATACGGTAGCTGTTACATTATTTTAAAGGTGTCTTTATCTTTCCCCATTCCTGTTCATCCCACTGCTCAACTCCCACTGCCGAGTGCCAATACCATGGCTCGTGCTATGTAGCCAGAATCCTGACGCTGCAGGCAGTAGTGTGCTTCGGAGTGCGGAAAAAAATTGAAAGAGAGAGAGAGAGAAAGAGAGAAAGAAAGAGTAAGAAAGGAAGGAAGGGAAAAGAAGGAAGGGAGGGAGGGAGGGAGGAAGGAATGGAGGAAAGGAAGGAAGGAGGAAGGAGAAACCCTCGGTGCAAACGTGCAAGGCTCCAGGCACTGCAGGCCAGCACAGAGCAGTGGTCACAGAGCTGCCTGGTGTGAATTCCCCATGGTACCTGACTTACTCTAATCCCATTTAGTTAATGCTGCTCTAAATAACTGGCATTAGAATTGTGATATAAATCGAGGCTTTCACATCCATTTAGCAATCAAAGGGGGAAAGAGCCTCTAGGAACATAATAATGGGCTTCAACTACAGCCTGATTACATGAAGGGGGGCAGAGACTTCTGGAGGGGCTTTCCAGAAACAAGGCAGTGTGTGTTGCTGTGGCGGGGGGCCTCAGCTAAGAGAGAAGACCAAAGGACCAGCAATTTCTCTGCAAAACGCCTAACAAGGAAGGCTGGACACTAGATGGCAGCAGTGCCACATGTGTTCCTTCCAAATTAAACCTCCAGGTCTTGGGGGAAAAAATATCACAACATGAACACACAAATACCACCAGATTCTAAAACGAGCCTATCTTATTTGACAGCCCTCTCCCACCCTCATCATATGTATGATCAGAAACAATTTGGCACGAATCATCGTAACTCTCTGATATGTGAGCTGGGCAAAGAAAATGCCCCATATAAATAATAGCAAAAATGGGTAGCTATGGTTATTGGGATCATCATTTCTTAAAAATGGGAATTAAGGGGCGCCTGGGTGGCTCAGTGGGTTAAGCCGCTGCCTTCGGCCCAGGTCATGATCCCAGGATCCTGGGATGGAGCCCCGCATCAGGCTCTCTGCTCAGCGGGGAACCTGCTTCCTCCTCTCTCTCTGCCTGTCTCTCTGCCTGCTTGTCATCTCTGTCTGTCAAATAAATAAATTAATTAAATCTTAAAAAAATGGGAATTAAAAAAAATGGGAATCAGATTTTTTGCACCCCAATGAAAAGAAGGTATTGAAGACTTTAAGTAGGACCCACCCAAGGACAGTGAAGTTCAAAGGACAACCTAGGGCCTGTGGCAGTCATGTGTCAAGGTGTTGGACTGTGTGACACTCAACATTGCTGATTGGGATCCTAATAATGTAAAAATCATCTGTGCATCCTAGACCAGGAGGGTTAGACTTTGGAAACATTTTTTAATGGGAGAAATCCTCCTTGGGGACACGACTCCTTAAGGATAGCAGTGGAAAAAAGACAAGACACTGCTCCTCAAGAAGTCCGCTCACCTAAAAGATTTTTTGGGGGTGGTAGGTGGAGGGATGAGAAGCTGGATATGAACTACTGGAGCACTTAATGGGTCTTAAACATTTTTGTTGACTTGCTGATTTATATAGGTACCAACTGGGAACTGATTTGAAATCCCAGAGGGATGATCATCCCCTCTACCTGCTTAGTTCAGCCTAAAGGATAATCCACGGATTCCACTGGGAATTCCCAAATGACTGAGCCATTTGTCTTCTTATTCTCCCTCCAGGGATAACTTCACCAAAATAGGAAACTCCAAGTCATGTATGTGGAAAATCCAAGTCCTGTATGAGACTGTAACTTTCAGAAAATCAAATTTGGTTGCTCATATCTGGAAGCTCCTATCTCCATAGAGACACGTTAGCTTTGACGGTATTTCCAATTGTTCCTGGTAAGGCTGTAGGGAGACTCAGGAAATCATGCCTTGGTGCTTACATTTCAAGGTTGTAGCCCTTCATTTTCTGGATGGGTTATCACATTCTTATGTAACCTAGAGACCACGGGCAAGGGGAACATAAGACAAGTAAGGCAGGAATATAAACAAATTACTAGGGAATTGCTAATTCAGTATTGAATTCTGACTGAGACAAAACACAGGTGGAATACGGCACCAGGAGCGATTGCCAGCCACAGGTTTGCCACGCCAGCAGAACACTCAGTGGTGTGGAGCACTCAGTGATTAGTGTCACCCGTGACTGGTCATGTTTCTGGACATAGAATATAGTCCTCTTACGAAGGTGTGGGTTGTCCATATTCTGGTTACCTCTGTCTTCTCATGGGCTTACCTCAACCTTTTTGGTCAAGAATGCTGAATCCTTTCACTGTCCCTTTGTTAGTGCTAGCACTCACTTGGGATTTCTCTCTTCTGTGAACTGAGCAAGATTCCCTAAAATGCCTTGCCTTCCCTATTCCCCCCCCAGAGATTGCATAAATACCTTTTCTATGTGGGGAGGGTGGAGTCTGGTCCATTCTATCTCCCACTGCCTTTCTAGAGCTCTCTTCTCTCTCTGCTGGCTTCAGCCCTTAGCAGATTCAGAAAGGAACTCTCTTAAAGTCCCTACCCAGCCCAATAATTCGATACCGAGTTTCACTTGAAGGTTTGCCCACATGCCATCTCTTCTAACCAGACCATGCCGTGAATTCTAGACGTTCTTCCAGATCCCGAATTTCATCTGAACCTGTTTGTTCACAGAAAACCCTAACACAGCCCAAGCCAGGAAACAGGAAAACCATTCTAACTTCTTGTACATAGTCATCATCCCAGAGAGCACTGACAATAATAATACTAAATAAGAATTTTAAAAATACGTTTCTTTTTCTTCCTCGGGGTTAGAGCTTGTGGGTTCTCTTCCCACCCGCAATTTTGTCCTAAGTTACGCAGGGGGCTTCTCTCAGGTCAACAAGGAGAGCGAGATCCGCAGGTGGAGGCCAGCGCCCGCCCCCGCAGAGTCCCTCCAGTTCGCTCGAGGCGCTGGGTGGCATTGCCTGTCGCCGAGCGTGGCGTGGGTGGCCCCCACCCGAGCGCCCGGAGAGCCTCCTTCCTCCAGCCTGCGCGCGGCCGCGCCGGAGGCCGAATGGAGCCCCGCACGGCGCCGGGAGCTCGAGGGCCCGAGGCTGGGCTCTGTCCGGGATTGCGCCGAGCCCAGCCTCCTTCCCCTCTCTGTGGGTAGGGATGGTTGAGTCCAGCCGCCACGGCAGCGGCTCCTTGTGCCGCTAGCAGCCTGTCTCCGGCGCTCTCCGCCTTCCCTCTCCGGGCTGGCTCTCCTCCCCCCCGCGCCCCCTCCCTCCCTCCCGCAGCTCCCACTCGCTGGCTCTCTCTCCGGCTGCCTCGGCTCCAGGTCTCTCCTGGCTGCGCGCTCGCCCCGCGCCTGCCCCCTCCCGCAGCCTCGCCGCCTTGGTGCCTTCCTGCCCGGCCCGGCCGGCGTGTCCCCGGCCCGGCCCGGCAGCCCGGTGGGCGCTCGGAGCCGCTCAGCCCGGCAGCGGCTCGGGACCGATGCTACGAGAGCGAAGCGAGCCGGGCGCGCAGAGCTGCAGGAGGGCGTCGGGCGCGCGGCCGGTCCGGGCGCCGGGATCCGTCTCCGGCTCGCCTGGCCCTCTGGTGATTATCTGGCTCTGTTCGTAGCCCTGCCGTTCCTCGGAGGAGACGGGCGCATCTGAGAAGAGCCCTCGGTGTCGTGTGCGTGTGGAATATCTGCAGACATGACTGCGTGGAGGAGATTCAAGTCGCTGCTCCTGCTTCTGGTGCTGCTGGTTCTGTGCGCGGGGCTCCTCACTGCAGCGAAGGGTAAGACAGGCTCGCTCGCTACCGGGGAGATGGGCGAGCCCTCCGAGGCCCCGCTGGCGAGCCAAGTGTGTGTGCGGAGGAGGGCAGGGTACCGGGCGCTGGCGTCTGCCGCGGGTTCTCCATCACCGACGCTGGGGGAAGGCAGTGCCCGAGCGCCGGGCTTCCATCGCCGTCTTCCCACCCTTGTCTCCCCCGCTTCTCCTCCCCTTCACTTGGCTGGCGCGACAGGCTCTCTCTCTCGGCGGTGTGGGTTGTTGGGGAGCAAGGAGCCAGACCCGAGTTGGGCTGAAACTGCGCCGCGGCGGGCGATGTTGCCCGCTCAGAGATGTGGCCCAACGGGTCGGGGTGGCTGGGGTGGTTCCCGGGACTTTCCCCGGATCCCGAGCGGCTGGGAAAGTGGCCCGGGCGAAGCCAGCCTCGCAAGTTCGGGCTCTCTAGGGGTTTGGGGGAACCAACAGGCGAACCTGCCTGCTGCCCAGGCTCCCCGCACCCTTGCACCGGTCGGCCGCCCCTTCTTCCCTTCCAGCGTCCTCGGGGGGTGATGAGGAGCTACCTCCGTAAGGTCGCCCCCCCCCCCCCCGGACTTCGCTCCTTGCAAGTTGGAAGGAGCTGGCAAGGTGCGTGGAGAAAGTGGGGCGACCTGGCCGGGGTTGAACGGCCTTCGCATTCGCTATGGTCACGGTGCTCTACCCCTTGCTACCTCTGGTCAAGAGGAGGGTTTTCCCTGGGTCAGTCCCGGGGCTTGGAGCTCTGTGAACTTGGTTTTCTCCTTGAAACGAGTTAGGGAATGTTTTCCTCCCACTAGCCGACAGGCTGCAATCTCAGGGCTGGCAGTAGCTCCCGCACTTGTCTATTCTCTGGGAAAGAAAACAAGCTCCCTCTTGATTCCGGGAGGGAAGGGAGGAGGGAGAGAGAGGGGAGAGAGAGGGGATATTGATTGATTCTCACATTGGAAAGTACCTGCCCCCATTTCCTCATTTTGGCCTCCTTGGATGCTCCTCCTATCCATCAACACCCCATCGTCCCACTCCTGGGAATATCTCTATATTGATTTCCCCCCTCTTTTCCTTTTTAAAGGATGCTGTCAAATCTTGAGTGTGTGTGTGTTTTCTAATGGCCATTTGCTCTTTCCCCACATAGAATTCCCCCTTTCCTCTCTAGATTCTTCCATCTTTTTTTCCCACCCATTTTCTATTCCTTCAGTGTTCCAGATTCCAGGGTGATTGACAAGGCGAAGGAGGACTCTCTCTGATTCCATTAGGAAACTCCATATGGGCCTGGCCTGGAGAGAGACGGGAAGAATGGCAGATTAGTCTTCCCCTCCTGGCTGCTCTTCTCCAGCCGGCATCCAGGGCCAGTTGAAAGCTGACCGCTAGGCACCAGACCCTCCACTCACGCACTACACCCACCCCTACGAAAGGGTGTCTGAGGGAATGCACCCCAACATCTCAGGGAGCGAAGTGTTTGGCGTTAGTCGCCTGAGCTTCTGGTCTCTCGGAATCAGGGACCTTTCTGCAGACACCTACCCTCTGCTCAAGGGCCCAGCTCGGACCAGACGCCCCGCCTTGGGCGCCACTGCTGGAGATGGTGCTGAGGCCCCGGGCGGGCGGGGGAGCAGGGGCGGACCGGTGGCGGCCTTGGGTCGTGCTGGCCTGGGTGGGAACAGAGAGGCGATGCAGGAAAAGTGGAGGGTTACCTGCGGGAAGTGCGTGTGGGGATTTTCTCAGGTCCGGGAAAGGGCCTGCGGACAGGACCTGGCTTTGCCTAGCCAAGTCCTTGCGTGGAGAGGAAACACCTGCTACGCAACTCATCAGAACTTCCCACCCCTTTCCTCTGCACTCAGAGTCCAGCTGTGCCCGGGGCCGCCTCCTTCCCTGGGCGGGCAGCGCAGCGTCTGAGCGCATTCTCGGTTCCCCGTGGTTCCGCGCGCTCCGAGCGCCCTTCCCCCGCAATTAGCAGGGGTTGCTGCGTGGAGACAGCGGCGGCAGCCCTGCCGGAGCTGCTTAGTAATCCGCACACGTGTGCAGGGCGGATTCCGCCCCCTCGCGGGTGGGCCGAGGCAGTCGGCGGGAGCTGGGAGGGAGGGTGTGTACAGGTACGCCTTGGGCTGGGGCTGCCGGGGCAGATCCTGGGGGGCAATCAGACAAGGGCGCAAAGTCCCGGGCTCCCGGAGCCTGGAGGGGCTGCGGCGGGAGGAGAGCGCCTCCTGCGCCCTGGGGGTCCCAGGTCAGGGATGTAGAAGCCGAGAAGCGGAGGCCAGGGTCCCAGGCCCCTGGCGCGCACTGCGTGAGAGTAGGGTGTGCGGGTGTGTATTTGCGCGTGGAGGGGACCGGGCGACCGCGCTCATTGCGCTATTACAAGACCTAGGTTTCGGCGGGTGCGCGAGGCTCCTGTATCACCCCGGCGGGGCCCGCCAGGCTGGGACCGCGTTTTCTCTGCGCCCGAAGGGTCAAGTGCGAGCGCAAGCGGCCGCGTGGGAGCTGGCTGCAGGCAGGAGGCTGGTGACGCCAGCCCCGGAGTCGCCGTGGCCGTGAGAGCGCTCTCACAGCTAGGGCGGGGTCACATTCTCCCTGCGGAGCGAAGCCCTGGTGGCCAAGGTCGGGCCTCGGCCCCCAGGGCTTGGGGCCCCAGGGTGCTCGCGAGCCGTGGGGCTTCCCCGTGGAGGCGTGCTCGGGGCACGGCGCGGGCCGCCGCTGCGGGAAGAGCGCAGCGTGCGCCCAGGTGGCGGCTCCCGTTGTGTCGGAGGCAGGAGAGTTTCTGATGCGTGGGGTTTAATTCGTGACCTGTTTGCGGAGTCGTGAGAGGCTGCAGGCGGCTGCAGTTGCGGTCATTAGAATCCGGTACCGTCACTGCCAGGGTCATCAGCTTTAGCTGATCGTGCTTTACGCTTCCGTGCAACCTTGGGGGTACCCGGAATTCAATGTTGATGCCCTTTTTATTTTTGATTACTAATATTGTAAAGGTCGAGTCCCAGATGTGCATACCTCTTCAACAACAGCGGCTTCCCAGGGCCCTCGGGGAGGGAAGAAGGCGTGGAGAGTTTGCATCTAGCAAATAGGCGGCATAACTCATTCCGTGGGCTCTCAGATTCGCACCCTTATCTGGGGCTGATCTACTGACTGTTTGTGTGCGCAAAGTTTGCTTTGCTTTTCAGTTGTTCCTTGTGTATGTGCAGCGACGAGAATGCAGTGATTGGCCAGCATTACTCAGAAAGTGTCCTAAAAAAGGAGCACAGCACAGTAGCTTCGTGGTGTCTGGTAGGAAGCCTGGGAGGGAAAGGTGGGGTGCTCATCCAAATTCCTAGTTCTAACACTCACTGGCCCACCCAGCAAAGAGATTCAAGCGTGCATTACCAGATCTTCACAGCAACCCTGTAACTCAACACACACACATGCTTTCCCCACTCTGTGAGCTTCTAGATGAGTTACCTCCTTAACAATTCCTATCACCAAGAAGGATGCTGAGCCCTTCTGTTTGCCGGCCACATTGCTTTATGGCTGAGCAGCCCCATGGGTACTCTGTCCTGGAGAAGCCAGAGCTCCTGAATGGGAGTGACTAAATGGCTTTCACAGAACTTCCCCCCCCCCATACTTTATATACTAAAAGGTGGGTCTTATAAAGGGAAGGTAAGATTTCCTCATTCGCAATTTCCTTAGCAAATCATGGGCATTATTATTACTATTAGCAGGGGATTAAGTTTTTGTCTTGTTTTGCTTTTCCATGAAGAGCTGTTCAGGCAAAAGCTCTGGTTCTTCCGGAACACCATTATGCTTTTAGTTTGGGATTTTAAATCTGTGAAAAGGTAAGTGAAGGGAAAGCTTTCTTCCAAAGTGTCAGGTTTTGTAAACTTGAGTAGTGGGACAATGAAATCCCAGTAAACAAGGCAGAGGAGGGAATAGCAGGGGGTAAAATGGTCTTGGAACCCCTGGGCCTCAAGCATCTCCACCACACAGGCCCCAGGATGGGGCATCTCCGTCTGTTTACTGGCCTCCCCCTGGCCAAGCATGCTTGGTAAGACCCTGCCACAGGTGAGCATCCCTGTTCCTACAGCACACCGGGCTCCTCCTGAGGGCAATGCCTCCGTAGTTGCCAGTTTATTGTCTCAAACAAACACCAACAGTGCTGTGAAAATGTCAAGAAAATGGTTCGGCTTCCTTTAAGAAATAGATAAACAGAGGCTCAGTGGCCGGTTAGCGCTCATTGCAGACGATACAGCAAATCCAGTGTAGACATTTCTAAGCTGTCAAAATGCAAATGGCATATTAAATACTCCGCGCTCTGCTGAATTCTAAATGGGCCTTGGGTAGGTTTTCTGCTGAGCTCATAGCGAGAACAAGCCGCCACGGCTCCCATACCTGCACTTTAAGCTGCACTTTCCCCTTTGGTCTTTTATGTTTCTTCTCCTTCGTTTCATTTCCCTCTAGAGTTAAGAAGTTGCACAGGTACTCCTGCCCAGAAGAGATGACAGAGCTGTGTGGGCTTATTTTAGTTGCATGTGTTGAGCTAATAAATCAGAGGAAGACATCTGGGTCAAGGTATAGATATGCTACCGCTTACCATATGTGTGCCTTTCGGCTGAGGGCCGTAGCATTGCTGGGCCGGCAGCGATAAGGGATAGACTCAGACCAGCTCTACTCCACGTTGTAGCCACTGTAAGGACCAGAGATGGGAATTGTTTGAAACACTAGAACTGGCTTGGCTGTACCACCTGAAGGAAAGACATAAATACTTTGGTTGGGCTGAAACTAACTAGTCCTAAAGGAAATCCATTCTTTGACCTTGCCTTCAACTGCACAGCCCCTGTGCGTAGCTCGCTGGATGTCCACTTCAGGACAACCTGTCAGTATGCAAACCGGGCCATCCTATTCAGGTCCTTGCCTGAGTGCAAGGAAGTAAGCCTCTTCCACAGTGACTTCAGGATGTCCTCACTTCTGACTAATTATCTACGTTTGAGGTGGAATTTACTCCCTAGTACTGAGGTTGATAAGTGACAGAATTAAAACTCCTGCCCTATAAAAACACAATCCAAGAAGACGGTTTCATGGAACTGGTTAAAATGGACTGAGGGCAGGAATTTTGTGAAAACAACACTCACCTTGTTGCAGTCTTGCGTTTTTGTTTTGTTTTGTCTTCCCCAGCACAACAGCCTCTAATGGGTGGACTGGAGAGGAAAATGCCACTATAGCTTTAGGGAAGGTGCGTGATCTCTCTTCCTCCCCAACATCTTCCTTCTAGCTGCATGAGAGACTTCCATCCACTAGGCCCACTGCCTCATTTAACAAAACCGACTCCTGCATATATTGCAAACATTCCACTGAGAAATCACATCCCAAGAATTAACTTGATTTAGAGTCCATGTTACTTTGACCTACAGTGGCCACGTTTATCTCCAGCTAAAACTTCTTTGATGAATGCAAAAAGCATGCCGGCATGGGCCCCTATTAAAAATAGGTCCTATATCTTATGCCTCATACATTTTGCAATTTACTCATCGAAGGCTTCCTGCCTTATCTTCCACTAGTGTTAGCTTGGGGAAAGCTGTAAAAGGGAAAGGGCTATGTCCGTAGTACCATTCCCTCCAAATATAAGTAGGATGAAAGGGATCCATCTTGACACTGACAGTCTGAATATTTCCAGTCTTCTGTCTTAATATTAAGAAGCTTAATGTAATTTTGCCGCATTATTAGTAAAATAATAAATGGTGAAGAATGCTTTGTGCTTTAAAAATTACCCTTATTACTGAAGTGAGATCAAAGGAAACACAGTCATGGAGAGGTCAAGTCATTGGTGGCATTTCTGGGTTTTTTCACCCATGAGTCGCTTTTAGAATATTGCAGCCGGAGACTTAAATGATGTGAAATAGGCCTGATTCTTGGTCTTATGCATTTTGGAAACCCTCCACCTCAATAAAATTCAAGAACAATGAGTATGGCCGTAGGTATCGCAGAGGAACCTCCACCGTTTGTCTGAGTGAGCGAGGTAACTGTAAGCCATGTGAGTCACGGGGAGTCAGAGCTACTTTTGAGAATTTGGAACATTTCCCCACGGTATTACTGTGGCAACCTGGGTTTTTTTTTTTGTTGGTTTTTGTTTTGTTTTTTTTTTACTAAACATGTCACCTTTATCATGGTAGATGTTGGCTTTATGACCGTGATGTAGAGTGTTTGAGTAGCCTATTGCAAACTCTGTGTGCATAAGAATCCCTGGAGGTCTTGTTTAAATGCAGTTTTAAAGGCCTCTTTCCCCCAAGTGATTGTCAGTAAATGGGTTTTAGGTGGGGTCAGAAATCTGCATTTATATATGCATATATGTTATATGTATCTACCAATCCTTTCTCCCTTTTAATAAAAGGCATCAGAATCTAATAACCTATTCATTGAGACTTCACAGGCTAATTAGGCTATCGTATATTTCAAGATGAATATACGATATTATGAAATTGTGCAAATATTTCAGAAGTTTTCTTCTTTATCATTAGGGCCTCCATCATTGGTGTTCATCATTCTATGCTGTCTTTAATCTTGTTTTTTAAATGGTTTTACAGCAAGGATGAGATTCAAGCTCCTTGTCCATAATATTTATATTATGGGAAGACTTCAAGGGATAATTATACTCTCATATAAAAATACTGTGTGAATGAATGATTTTATTTTTTTCTTTCACTGTTTAGTGTACTCTCATATGATTAATGTTATGTAAGAAAGAGCTAAATGTGAGATTAAAATTAGAATTATTTGGGGAGTGATCTCTGATGAATTAAACGCCTTTGAAATTAATTGTGAATTCTAAGCAGTCATTTTCCAGATGCCTGGTGAATCCCTATGCCTTTTTTTCAGAGAAACTTACTTATTTCTCCTCTTGTTTTTAATAGAAAGTGTCTTTATTGATCTTTTACAAGTGAGTAATTTTCTACGTGGCGTTGATATTCATGTGAAATGTGTAGGGGATTCTCTCCGTTGATGTTCCTCTAAAATTCCACATCCTTGACAGGACTGTGCTGCTTACTCTTGTGCCTGATGACTCTCTGAGTGGATTGCCACTTCTTTTTTCTAACAGTAAAGTTGATAATTAGGACCACAAACCTCTGACTTTTATGGAAAGGGTTTCATCTTCAGAGTAACAGAAAGTTAAACACAGCCCATTCTTATGAAAATGGGTTCTGCTGGAGTTAAGGATATTCACTTTTCTTTCAAAGGATGGACCACCAGAGTATTGTTCAGAGGCCATCAACAATTTTTGTCTCCATGTTTCAAACTATGTCTTTTTATGGTTAGGAAAGTGGTGTACTTTGATGTATCATACAGCTGTGGATAGTTAGACTCGAAGGGAATGATTGGCACTTCATGAAGAAAAGAAGAGGGACCCTAACAACATAAGAAAGGTCACAGTTTTACAAGAAATTAACTGAATTGAGCAGATACTTCCCTTTATGCTCTAGAAATGTAAATTTCTTCAGCATCAATCTGGCATTTCTTGTTCTGTCTCATTCTTTTCCTCCTTTCTCTACAAAATATAATTATTGTGAACAGCTGAAGACAAATCCAGCATTTGGATTTTATTTTGTTTGTGGTGTTGACTGTATACATGTAGGTGCAGGTTACCTGCTCAAGATGCCTGCTCCATTTTCCATGGAAACAATACGAAATTTTCGGACTATAATAAATCCCAAGTTTTTTGTGTGTTTGTTTGTTTGTTTGTTTTTTAATTTGTAGGTGATATCAAGAGAAAGTCAGGTGAGGTAAATCACCTTGTTACCGTTAGGTGGCATTGTTTTTTATTGCTCTAGCTAAGTATCTAGGAAGACCTACTATCGTTTGTGGGCCTATTACCATCCTAAACAGTGAAGACCTGAGAGTCCAAGAAGAGATTTGGGAAGTCTAGACTCTTAAATAGAATTAGAGTAGTAATTTTGTTCTCTTGAAGAGTCATGGCGTGTACCAACCAGAATAACTCAATTCTATGTAACTGAAATGCATGAGTTCTTTACTATTTAGCTACAAACATTAATAATGAAGATGCTGAATCGGTGCTGCCCTCAAGGAGCTTTCACTGTTACTAAAAGCTACAACAAAACCCTCAAGTTATTGACTTAGCTGGTATGTGTTCCAATATTGGTCTGTGGTACACACAGCAAATGCCCTGCCCATCTGACAGAGGGGCTCCCAGAGCGGGTGGAGCGTTGGTCCAGCCCTCAAGAGTAGAAGAGGAAGGAGACAGGGAGGAAGTCAGAGAGAATGAGGGTGTTGAATGAGAAATGGGTTTTTTTCCCCCAAAAAGGAGTGAGGGTCAGGTGAAGTGTCAAGCATGTAGATGAGTCTCTAAATATTGCTGCTTCTCAGAAATTCTTCCAGGGCTCCTGAAAGCTGAAAGCCCAAAAGCAGAGGAGTGTAAATGATTGCCCCGGGACTGATTCCTGAAACTGGCGAATGTGCAGCTCACTGGAAGCCTCGCCTCTTTTCCTCACACAACCTGTGAGTCAGCCTCTTGTTTGGACTAGGCTTGTGTGTCTGGGAATACTTTCGTCCTTTCAAAACTTTTTTCCTGGCTCCGTGAGCGATGCTCTTACCGTTGTTTTGTTGTAATGCCTCCCGGGAAAATGATAGCGACGGAGCGTTGGGCGTGTGTGTTGGTGGGGCAGAGGCATGTTTCAGTGACTGGTTTACTGGTCACGGGTATTGATGCCTTATGGGCTGTGTGTGTTTCTGTGCAATACGGTGTGCTTCCCCCGACTGACTGCCCAGCCCTTTAGGACCGTGCATCAGTCTCTCTGTGCGGCTCTCTCCGTGCTTCCTGTCAGTGGATTCGCTCCAATCAGATCAGTGTAATGCACACCCTGAGTTCACCTTTGCTCCCCTATGCCTAAAGCCCGCTCAGCCTTGAGCCCCCCTCTGGGTTCCTCACCCATATTGGACCTCCCAATCTCTCCGTCCTCTACATTTCTTGGTCACTTACCTGCATTTTTGTCATCACCGATCATAACACGAACACCGTGAGTGTAGGATCTTCAGAAAAAGCATTGCTTGTTTGCCGGGTTTGTTTCTGGTTTTGGCATCATTCTTACCTTGTACATTTGAAGTCCCAAAATTAAAAGGCACTCTTCCAACTCTCAAACTATTGCAGACGTTCATTCACGGTTTCTTCAATGAATCAACAAATGTTTTCATAGATGTGATTCTGTCCATTCTTTAAAGTGAGTCAAATGAATGTGCTGAAAATATTTTTTGAAAAGGCTCCTAGAAAACAGATGACCTGTGGACAGTACCAGGAATGACCTCCTCAAGTGAGGAGGAAATGCGTGGTGATTTATTCATTCACATGCTGAGACTAGAACTTGTCAAAATAACTAACTTTGAAACCCCATAGCCAAATTACCATTTTGCTGTGCTTATTTGGTTCATTTGTTTCTTTTCATAATTGCTTCTCTTTATATACAAAGTAACTTATCTGGGCTATTTGCTTTTTTCTCTCCTGGTGATAATAGTTTAATGATATTAGAGCTGGTACAGCCGACATGTCAGGTTACAATTGTCATTTTGATCTTCATGACTATTTCATATCTCAGCTTTTTAATTTAAAAGAATTACATAAGACGATTATGGAACAAAGAAGAACTTATCAGTCTCTTTCTTTTACCACCGCAACTACAAAATTACCTTTCCCGTGTTCTTTGGTGACAACAACAGAACCAGAAGGGACACCTTGTCAGGTATTTAAAAGGTGATGGGTCTTCAGACCCGAAAGTACAGAGACCATAGCCACACCAGACTTTGGGGTATGATTTATACCTCCTAGACTGTGTGTTTTTCTTTCAGTTTTATGAGGGTTGGACAGTAAGAGGCCGTTAAAGAAGAGTCGGTAAAAATAAATAAATAAATAACATAAAGTGTTATATGACAAGCTGAAGTGACTGTCCTTTCTTCTGTGAGACGGCTTCTCTTTCATATTTAAGGACAGATCCTGCGGCTAGGAGATAAAAAAACGTGTAAGTTAGAGATCTGGCATTGCTTACTGCAGCCTTAAAATCCGAGTATGAGATTTGAGCCACTTTTTTATGCCTGTTATTTTCAATGTATTTTACTTTTTCCTTTAATTTAAAAATTATTTGAGTCTCGTTGGCACCCACGTTACATCAGTTTCAGGTGTACAACCCTGTGTTTCAGCCTCTCCATGCGTTCTGCTGTGCTGACCACAAGTGTAGCTCCCAGCTGCCACCATCCAATGCTATCACAACCCCACTGACCATATTATGTTTATGCCTTTTAATGACTACTCATCCTTTGGTCCAAATTAAGGCGGGATAAGGACAGAAAGCCAAGGGCATTTAGAGCAAGATCACATTATGTTGTCTTCTGTTCCCCATGTTTCTCCTCTCTGCAGGACCTGATGCCCCCAGGAATGGGTAAAAGCTAGAAAACAGAGTTATGAAGGACAAATTGGAGGGGAAGCACATCTCACTACTGTTTGCGTTCACTGTCTAATGGCTGTGTAACATGATTGCCACAAACCCAGCAGCTGACAAAGCATACATGTAGAATCTTACCTTCCTGGTGGTCGGGGGTCTGTGCATAGCTGGGTTGGGGCTCACAAGCTATCATCAAGGTCTGGGATGGGACTTCATTCTCATCTGGAGCTCAGCTGGGGACGGACCCAGTCCTAGCGTGACTCAGGAGCTGGCGGGATTCCATTCTTTGTGGTTGTAGGGCTGAGAGCTTAAGTTTATTGCTGGCCATCGGCCAGGACTTACCCTGAGTTCCTAGAGTCTGTCCATGATTTCTTTTCTTTATTTTTTTTTGTTTTAAGATTTTATTTATGTATTTGACAGAGAGAGAGATCACAAATAGGCAGAGCAGGAGGCAGAGAGAAGGGGAAGCAGGCCCCCTGCTGAGCGGAGACCCCAATGTGGGGCTCGATTTCAGGACCCTGAGAATCATGACTTGAGTTGAAGGCAGAGGCTTAACCCACTGAGCCACCCAGGCACCCATCCATGGTTTCTTACCAACGTGGAACTTCCCAACATGGTCCAAAGCTACAGAGGGAGAGAAAGAGAGACTCAGGAAAATCAGGCGCTACAATATTACAATGTAAACACATGATCACGGGCACACGGTCCCTTAAACCTTATTTTATTGGTTACAAACAAGACCTAGGTCCTGCCCTCTTCACAGGGAGGAGAATTACACAAGGGTGCAAACATCAGGAGGTGGGGATCATGGTGGCAACCTGAAGGGTCTATCCATTACACACTCCTAGCAATACACTAATATGGAAAGAGCATCATGGAGTCAATAAGCAAAAATGGGCAACATAGGTAAATAGGTATTTTGCATAAAGGGCAAAAATAAATAACGTGTAGTAAAAGGTCCCTAAACTTACTATTGATCAAAGGAATGTTGATTAAACAATGCCATTCCCACCCCACCCCCCAAGTGCGTTTGTGAGACTACGGTCCCTGTAGCCCCTGTCACCAAGCAGACAGGGAGACTATACCCATACACCATTATACATGCAGAAGGAAGCTTACGGGTCCAGTCAAAACTCTAAGTGTCAGGTATTTTAACCCAGAAATGTGATACATTTTGGGCAATATATGCTTATTTATATTTGACTCTCCCTCTAATAGTGAAAAATTGGACAGAACGTCAATGTCCATTATCCTAAAATAGGTCAATACATTGTGCAGCACACACTATAGTCTATATGCTGGTGTGTCCATGGTAAAGACTGAGGTGAAAATTCAAAATACGATGTACAAATTGCTTCCATCTTCACGTAGGGAGAAAGGAAGCGACATCGATGCATATATCTGAAATATCTGAAAATATGCATATATTAGAGCAAAGATGTTTAAATGTTTGATTTTTGGATAACTCTCAGTTATCTTGAAATAAAATAATAGTTCTTAAATTTTAAAAAAAGGATTATTTGGAAAAAAAAGAAAAGGAGAAGTAACTCTTATCAAACCACTGAGGAGAAGAATAGAGGCAGATTATCAGATTTTTGAACTTGAGGTGACGTTCAAGTTTACTATAATAACTCTCCTTTTACTTGTATCCAGAGAACTTAACCAACTGAGCCACCCAGGCATCCCTTGTATCCAGAGAACTTAAGAGTCTTGGACAAATTGCTGGGGAAACTTAAGGCAGAGCTCAGTGTAAGTGAACCCTCTTCTCAGGGGAGCCCACATGCCTCTCGATGACCCAGCATTCTGGTTCCCCACTCAGGACCAGACTGGCCATCTGTCTCCCTCACTCCTGCCTCTCTCTCCCACCCTGGTGGAAGCACAGCTCAGCACTGAGTGTCTTCCCTGACATGATGCTCTGGGAAGACAGAACAGCTAGGAAAGTTCTGGGATTAAGTTTAAAGGTTAAGATCTTACTGGCAGCTGGCGAAGGACCATGCTCACCCCTGTACTTCGGAGATGGTCCAGAACAGCTGGGCGGGCTACAGGACCCTCAGTAGGATGAAACGTGTTAAACCACTGTACTGCTTTGTTAAAAAGTTAACCACAGTAGTGTCTTTTTTTTTAAAGATTTTATTCACTTACCTGAGAGAGAGAGATCACAAGTAGGCAGAGAGAGAGAGAGCGGAAGCAGGCTCCCCGCTGAGCAGAGAGCCCCATGTGGGGCTCGATCCCAGGACCCTGAGATCATGACCCGAGCCGAAGGCAGAGGCCCAACCCACTGAGCCACCCAGGCGCCCCAACCACAGTAATGTCTTAAACGTTGCTGAAAAGCCAGTGCTGTGATGTCTTTGTGTCAGCTGGTGCATATGTTTCACGTTGATATATTGGAGTGATGTATTCGCCACCGCAGAATATTTAATTCTGAAGAATTTAGTAAGCTAAATTCTACCACTCTGAAATATTTGTTTGTTGGGACTGCTCCAATTAATACAATTAGACAATCCTATGCTTAAATTTACTAATGATTAAAATAACTTGAATTAGGAAATAACTTTCCTGACATGAAAACTTGTTTGTTCTTTCAATTGCCAGTTCATGTCAGTTGATGGGAGTAATCCGTCTGAGTTTTCGTGCGCGTGGGCGTCCTGTCCTAGAGAAGATAACTACGTGAAATGTTGGGTTTCCTGTGCTCCACGGCATCCTCTGGGAAGCTGGGCACTCAGGGCTCTGTCCCTGGGTCTGCCCGTCAGAGTGTGTGCCTTGAAAATCAGGAAACTCGGGGCGCCTGGGTGGCTCAGTGGGGAAAAGCCTCTGCCTTCGGCTCAGGTCATGATCTCAGGGTCCTGGGATTGAGCCCCGCATCGGGCTTTCTGCTCAGCAGGAAGCCTGCTTCTCCCTCTCTCTGTCTGCCTCTCTGCCTACTTGTGATCTCTCTCTGTGTCAAATAAATAAATAAAATCTTAAAAAAAAAAGAAAAAGAAAAATAGGAAACTCTCTGACACCAGGTTTTCTCATCTTTGCAAAAGGGTTGTTAGCTGGGCCTAATATTATAAAGATTAGATGAATAAGCTTATGAAAAAGGCTTAGAGCAGGGCCTGGCAGTTACTAATCTTCAATAAATGTTAGCAACTGTTTTATTATAGCAACTAAGAAATTAGACTATCAATTCAGGATATGGCTCCAGAAGTAATATTGGAGAAAGGCTTATTTTTTGGAGAGAAATTACTTATAAGTGAAGGCTAATAATTATATTTGGATATAAGTACCTTATATTTAGAAGAAGAATCCTGACACTAGTTTCTAGAATTTTTTTTAGGATGTACAAAATGCTTTCCATTCCTTCCTTCAGTTGCAGACACACAGAAGTTACTGAGATTTCTCAGAAAGGTCAAGTGCTAATAGGATCAAAGTCATAACTTGACCTTGTGCGTCACCTTCGGCTTGAATAATATTAAGTGCTCGGTACGGCCACATAGAGATGTGTTCTGTAGTCATTTCTGACCAGAAAGCCTTGGGCATTTGCAGTGACCATGAGAGGATCAGCCCAAGGAAATACTAGAATGCTTCTCAAAGCTGGCCTGCTCTGAAGAGGGCATCTGTCTGCACGTCCGGTGTGTCGGCTGAGAACATTCACAACCACGCCAGGCTTTCACGTTCTGGAAGAGTTCCTGTATTTTTCTAACTGCTTAATTTTGTCCAAGAAAATTATCTGAGCCATTTCTTTGCTTGTTTGTTTGTTTCCTGAAGTTCTTCTAAAAGGCACGTTGGAAATGAAGTGACTTGCTGGTTGAGCCTTGCGAAAGCACAGATTAGGGCCTCATGGGCGATACAGCACGTTTCTCACCTTTCCCAAAGTACGGTCAGTGCAGTTGGAGACGCTCGGGTGAATAGAATCTTTACGATGGTAGGGCCTTACCCACTGACGGAAACCCTTATTTTCCCCCGTAAACATAGGGTGATCAGTCCTGCTACGTCAGTATAATGTGGCCTTTTTCTCCTGGTTAGGCCCTCCGTGTAGTGTCTAATGACTCCAGTCTGATGGACCATTGAACTGAGGAAAGGCTCACAGCTCATCCGCCCGCCCCAAGGCTGCAGAGCTGTGTGGAGAGGCTGAAAGGCAGGGGTCTCTGTGTTTGAAAGCCCATGTTAGAGACAAAAATAAATCCCAAATTGTGAGGTTAGAATAAGATGTTCTTTCCAGGGTCCCATGATTGAGACCTCCAGAAGAGGCTACTCAGAACTCCAGTGGCCATGAGCAAAATGCAGACTCCTCGATGTCCGCTCTGGCCAGTTTGGCTGTCAGTGTGAAGGTCTGCGTCTCTCATCCCGGCTCTGACCAAGTGCTCACCGACACAAAAACCTTGTAAACACAGCAACTCTGCTGGCCCTGCAGAGAGGAAGGACTTGTTGGGTCTTGGGGTGAGAACCATCCATTCCATGGATTTCATGGATTCTCCTCATTGTGCTCAGGGTCCTGCTGCAGGGCGCATGGCTTCAGGTCCCCATGGCATCGCCTCCAGCAAACACTAGCCTGCAAGCAGCCAGCGCTGTAGTTCTGTGACTGGGCTCGCAAATGGGGTCTTGTTGGGAGACGCTCAGTCAGCCTTCTTCAACACGCAACCTGAGCCCTGGGGACTGCGAGCCTTACAAAGCAGTACTTTGAAAGAAGGTACTTTCGGGAGACTGAGTTCAGAGCTGTGGACCCAGGTGTCATCCGGAGTAGGAGTTCTCTAGGTGATCTCAAGAGCTCTGAGAATTTCAGTTCTGAAGCCACTTTGATAGCCCAGGGAGGAGGAGGAGGCATTTTTTCCTCCATATGCAGGAGTCTGTGGCCACACTCTCTGCAGTCACATCCCACAGTTTCCTCTGGCTAAAAGTCGCTTGGCCCGGGTCAAAGATAGGGCTGCTCAGTGAGTCTGGGATGAGGAGGGCTGCGTTGTTATTAGAGCAGAACGTGCAGAACTTCAGAGAATGGAATTTTAACTTCTAGTTTTTCTTTAAATTTTTTTGGTAATTGTGCATACATTTTATTTATTTTTATTTTTTAAATTTTTTAATTTCTTATTACCATATAATGTATTATTAGCCCCAGGGGTACAGGTCTGTGAATCTCCAGGTTTACACACTTCACAGCACTCACCACAGTGAACTTCTAGTCTTATCTCTGCAAAGTAGTTCATACCTATTTGGTTCTTCTTGGAGGAGTGTTATGATCAATAGGACATCTTTTTTTTTTTCATAAATGAGATAGAAATTAGTTAACAAGTGAAACGCTAATGGTTGACACTGTATAAAACGTTTCGGGGCACATGACTGATGAACGCGTAAACCATCCAGAAAATAAGATCTCTGTGACTGTTGGCAGAGAAAATGGTATAAAAACGAGCACCTCACCGACAGTGACCATGGTCAGTTCAGGTGCAGATGGGAGACATCTGACAAATTGCAGTATTAGAAGAAAAAGACAAGAACAGATACCCTCAATCCACCACCCGAGAAAACACGCGATGCACTAGTGGGTTTTCTTGTCTCCAGCAGACTGGCGGCGTGTCTTTAGGACAGTGCTGCTGAAGTGGCACTTACATGAATATTTGATGAAGAAGGAGGCCATTGGAGGGAAGGGATGTATGACATACCAACCAGACCACACTTATACGCACAGTAACACATTTCCAACAGGTCCGTGCAGGGCGGGGCGGTGGGGGTGTTGGACCCAGACGAGAAGGTTGACTCTAAATGCCATCTCAGCTTAATTAGGAGGGAGAGGGCAGTTGTGGATGAGTTTCCACACATGACGGGTTCGTTGTTAAGCTGGTTTCATATTAGTGAGCTGTTTTGGACCAGTTAAAAAAAATCAGTGCTGTGTGTGTGGAGCTTCGTGTGTGCAGAGAGCTAAAACCAGCGCGTGATACTAGAAAAGCATGATGAATCCTTGTATGCATTTTTATTAAAAAGTCTGTTCAGGAACAAGCTATGTTTTGCATCTTGTTGAGACGCCCTTACGAATTCGGTGTAGGCTATAAACCCAGGACATAAATCCAAGGTACCGGGAAAGGACAGAAGACAAGGGCAGCTGCAGTGTCCGGGCGGTGCCTCGACTGCTTGTAAATCCGTGTGACCGAGGAAGGGCGGGCGTGGTGTGCTAGAGCTAGAGCCCATCACTGGCCCTGGATCTAGGGAGTTATTACGTACAACTAAACAAAGCTTCCACATCAAACCAGGAAGGCATACAAGTCCATCAGACAATGGTTCCCTCTTTAAGAAGATTTTCTCGTAATAACTTCTTTTTTTTTCCAGAGGTGGCCAGGATGAGCCACGCTGGACACAGTTCGAGTCCTTCCTGGCCGGCTCCTCTCGGGTGGCTCTGGGCTCCATGAACAGGATCTGCGGTTCTGTTTGCTTTTGTTTTTCCTTCCCTGTTATTGCAAGTAACATACGCACAATCTATGACTGGGCCAGGATTGTCATAGTCTTTACTGCCGCAGAGTTTGGCTCGCCGCTTTGTTGACCCAGGACATGGGGTGAAGCCGTGAGGAGCCGGCGGTGGGGAACCGTCGTCTGGCTTACTTGTAGGGACACCTGTACCTGGGGGCCTACAGGATGGGGTTTCTCGTCCAAGCTCTGCTCTATTCCAGTGTGGGGACCTCCAAATGGGGAGCTCTGGTTTATTTGTCTGGGAAGGAAGTGATTTGGCTCTTTCCCTGTCTGCCCTGACATTCTTTGACTTCTGTTCTAAGTACAGCAGCAATCAGCTAATCAATACATACTGAGAGGGTTACAGCAGAGTGGCCGAAATTCAATAAGGCCACTTGCAGCCCAGAGGTAGAAGTAATCCATGGTGTGTGGGTGTGGTTTTTCTTTTTCGTTTCATATTTATATTTATAATGCATTGTACTCAGTAATCTGCAGCTTCTCTCCTCAAATGACATACAGCAGATACTTCCTCTAATTAGTGTACATTGAAATTAATTACTCTCTGAGCGTATTTGCTCTGATATTTTCACAACCCCTTTGAAAAATAGAAGCCACCTTGGTGTATTCCAAGCACTGGTGTCTCAGGTCTCAGGTCTCTCCTAATTTGATGGGACCACCAGGTCACACTGACCATCTGTGTTACATGGGTCTTGTCCTTCTGGAAAGGTCTGTGTCCATTGTGGCTTTGAGGGAGACACCTCTTTTTCCAGCTCTGTCCCTGAATGGGAATGCTCCTGGGAGAGCTATAGAAAAGCATCTATATCCTCAGAGATTGCTTTCTATAAATTTCGGAATTAAATCTACTATCTAATAATTTTTTCAAGCCACAATATCAACCTTAACATTTATTATCTATGTGGAAGTTTATATAGTTGCAAAGTACTTATAAATACCATTTGTGGGTGGCAATACTCTATCTTATCATCTCATATTCTCCTGACACAGAACTTGAGCCTCAAGAGTCACCTTCTTCTGACCATGTGTCTTGGGTTGCAGAATGAAGACCAAGGACATTTTTCCTCTAATCTGGCTTAATGCAAGTTCCCTGAATCTAATCATTCTTTCTCCTTTTTCAACAGCACAATCCTGCTGTCATAGAATGAGTGAAAAAAAAAATCTATGTCAATGCTTATTGGTTATACAACAAAACCCTAAAATGTTGATGAGGGTTTTCCTGAAGAATCATGCATAGCGAACCGCCCTGCCTCTCTGCTGATTTTTCTTGAAATCATTTTCTGGTGATGGTCATCCTCCTTCAGCACCTAATGATGTAGACATTGTGCATATAGAATCTTCTAAAGTTCTGTCAGAAATTTTAAACATACCTAGATTCCAATATGCACACTGGAAATAATCAAGGGAGCCCTTATGATGCTGCAAGCTAAATGTCGACTGCCATGTGAGGCACTCGAGACTCCGCTCTGTGACACAAAACCCTGTCCAGACAGGATGGTCCAAAACTTCTCTTTGCCGTGGATTGCTTCATTTTAAATCATTACCCATTTTAAAAATGGTTTTCCCCTTTACCTCAGGAAATAGACTTTGGGGGAAAACCATTTCTACAAGCCAGGTTGGCTGTGTTGGACCTCTCAGGTTGGTAAGTAAGAAACAAGCGATGCCCTTGGCTGCCATGTTCAGTTCAGAAGAAGCCAAGCCACTCCACAGAACTGAGAGTTTCTCTTTTAAATCTCTGGGTAAATAAAAAAATAAATAAACACTTATGCAACAAGCCTATCCTCGCTGGTCCCAGGGCAAGTAAATACGTGATGTTACTCTTGGAGAGAGCTGACCTCGAGGCCTTTGGAGGAGCTGTCGAGGTACAAAATTAGTGAAGACGTTGTCCACCTTATAGTTGATTGCAGAGGCTTTTTGATTCCTCAGTATACGAGGAGGACTAAACTCTGTGGGTTTCAGTATTATCAGTAGTTTCTATATTTTATGCTGGTTCCCAAAGTAACACATACCACAGAAGCACTAGAAAGAGTTCTAGAACCTGCACTGGGGGGGAGTAATGCTTTGACAGAAGCAAATCCTATTTTCAATGCAACTAAATTTCACACATATTATTGATTTAATTCAAATATTGAATTAACTTTATTGAGTATTCTCTCTAAGTCAAGTCCTGTGCTAGTTGCTGGGGCTCCAAAGTGAATGAGATAAAGCTCCTGCCCTCGAGCATTTTCTATTCAAGTAATGGTTATATTTTTTTTCCAATACTATGGTCCGAATAATAAAAAAAAGGCTAAAAACAGTAAAGTGCTACCTGATATCGGAGCTTCAAAGAAATAATACATATTTCTTGGTGCAGTGTCCCATTTAATAACTACAAGGTATCATGAGTTCCTTTTGAGTGCCCAAGCATTCTGGATAATTTAGGTGTGTTGCACTGTTTTGCCTTCTTTGTGACATCTTTGGGAGAATGTAAAATATGAAATGGTAGAATCAAACCACACAGAAAATCCACACGATTTGAAATTTTTTTTTAACTTTCAAGTGTAGAATTTACTGATTCATCAATTACATCCACCATCCAATGCTTATCATAGCAAGTGCACTCCTTAACCCCCATCCTCTCTTTCCCCCATCCTCTACCACCTGTCCTCTGGAAACCCTCAGTGTGTTCTCAGTTGTTAAGAGTCTGAGTCTTGGTTTGTCTCTCTCTCTCTTCTTTTTCCCCAAGACTTTGTTTTTGAAAATGACAGCCACACTCGTGAGTTGACCACAGTATTTACAAGATTACCCTCTAGCAATGAACGTCAGTACTTTCATTCATTGGACGAACATTTATGCCATTTCATTTTGTTCTAGATATGGGGAAGACAAATTCAGGAGATAGAGTCAGTATTAAACAAGACACAGCTCCTGACTTCATGGTGCTCATCACAAAGACAGAGAGAACTATTTGTAATCATGTTTGTAATCATGCAATCTCAGGAACCCAACTCCCTCCCTAATGCAGTGCTTCTTTCTTCAGAATCCTCGAAAGAAAGGACTATTTTGGTGTGAGATGAGAACCTACCTGAAGTGAAGTTTGTTTTGCCACAGTGTTGCTGACACTGATTATTTTATAAGACCAGAGTTCATTCATGATTCAAGAGTGAATGTGGAGGAAATCCATATTGAAATCATTTTAAGAGGTTTTATGTAAAAATTATTTTTAATTGCTTTACTGACTTCCATCATAAGTACCTGATGACATTAAATCTTACTTTACAAAGGTGTCATTTTTCTGTCACCATCTTCTCATTTTTGACCTCAAGAACTCTAGATTGTAATAACTGGAAGAAATAGGACTCAGGGAAGTCACAGGCATAGTGAAGACCAAAGTGAAGACTGAAGTTCAGTCAGATCTGCATGACTTTTCAGCCCAGCACAATTTGGTGCTTTCCCACAGAGAACTGTCAAGTTCTTAGATTTTTTTAAATTTAAGTTTTTAAAAGATATTTTATTTATTTATTTAATTGACACACAGAGAGAGAGAGAGAACATAAGCAGGGGGAATGGGAGAGAGAGAAGCAGGCTTCCCACTGAATAGGGGGTCCAAAGTGGGGCTTGATCCCAGGACCCTGGGATAATGACCTGAGCTGAAGGCAGTCCCTTAATCAACTGAGCCACCCAGGCACTGCCCCCCCCATTTTTTTAAGACTTTATTTATTTAATTGACAGAGAGAGAGAGAGAGAGATAGCTAGAGAGGGAACACAAGCAGGGGAAGTAAGAGAGGTCACAGGTAAACACAGGATTGTAGAGTAACCTTTGTTACCCATTAGCTCATTTTGTCACTTTCTTTTGCCACTAAAATACTGAAATAACTTTCTAAAATGTATAATGCTTTTATCTGGGGATTGGAATCAAGATGTTATCTTGTTTTTTATTTGTTTCTTTGAGATTCTGCATTTGGAAAAGAAATACTCCTCTCTGATTTTTTTTTTTTTAACAAAAAACCAAAGCAGTGACATTTTCTTTGTCACAGAGTCAGTGTTGTAAGTTAGACAGCATTTGACAGGCTACATATTCATAATATATTTAAATGAAATAGGAACACAAGTTTTCTATCATTTCATAAAGTCAAGTTATTTCTAGTAACACAATCAATGCCATTAGTATTTATTGCTCACATCCTGTGTTGCCCAAAGTTATCAAGATCAACCTTACAGGTTTTTGTTTTGTTTTGTTTTTGTTTTTTAAGATTTTATTTATTTATTTGACAGACAGAGATCACAAGTAGGCAGAGAGGCAGGCAGAGAGGAAGGAGGAAGCAGGCTCCCCACGGGCGAGCAGAGAGCCCAATGTGGGGCTCGATCCCAGGACCCTGGGACCATGACCTGAGCCAAAGGCAGAGGCTTTAACCCACTGAGCCACCCAGGCGCCCCCAACCTTACAGTTTTTAAAAGATCTTTTTCTTACATAAGAATAGGATTGTAGTGGAAGTCCTAAATGACTTGCTACATTTTGTTCAAATGGTGCGTCTTCCAAGAATTATGTTTGTAAAGTTGATAAAGATAAAAGTTGCAATAAAATTAGCAATAAGAATTGATACCTTTTGTTCTTTTTTGCAAATGAGTTTTAATGTTTTTTTTTAACATCTTAATTTAATTTTATTTTTTTTTCAGTGTTCTAAGATTTCCTCTTGTTCTTTTTGTTTGTTTGCTTGTTTGTTTGTTCCTGTGCCTTTTTCTTCCAGCTGCTTTAGCTCTCATTCCCTTGCATGGTATTTTCTTCTCCCCACTTGACAGACCAGAGCACTGAGGATCAGAAAGTTTCACAATCTACCCAATTCCCAAAGTGAATGAATGGCAAAAGCAGCAATAAGATTCATGTCTAAAGCCCAGTTATGCCGCTGGACCATGCCTCAAATAAGAATGTAGGGCAATTCCTTCTCAACTTTTATAGTATTTTGACATATAATTATTTTATATTAATTTTATGCAAGACCAAACAACATTGTCACTTCTGTCCTCTATTATTGAGCATTAAATTGCCTTTAGATTTTTAGATATTGAAGAGATAATGTATGTACCATGTAAAATCTAGTAAATATCTAAAGTAGGCAGCATGTTGTGCATTGTCAACCAATTTTGACCATAATATGAATAAAAATTAGGGGCGCCTGGGTGGCTCAGTGGGTTAAAGCTTCTGCCTTCGGCTCAGGTCATGATCCCAAGGTCCTGGGATCGAGCCCCACATTGGGCTCTCTGCTCAGCAGGGAGCCTGCTTTCTCTCTCTCTGCCTGCCTCTCTGCCTAGTTATGATCTCTGTCAAAGAAAAAAGTAAAAAAAAATATGAATAAAAATTAAACCTTCAATATAGTAGCTATTTAAGCTATTCCTTTTTGGCATGTTCAGAATAGCATAATACCTTACTTGTTTAAACAGAGAAATCCAATTACTATCTGGAAAACATTTTTAAATTAGACTATGTTCAAACCCTGTATAGAAACCTCATTTTCTTCTGCTCCACTAAAAAATTGAAATAATTGATTAAAGGTCCACAGTATGGATGGGAAAGAGTATACCATCATGGACCGGAAGCTTCCCCATGACTCCCAACATCAGTGGGTTCAGATTAGAAAACCATGTTTCATAACATAATCCTATGACATGTTATATGATACTTTAATAAACCACAGATTTTTGAGATTAAAGGGGAAGTGGGTTGTTCTGAAATAAAAAGAGCATCTACTAGAGGTTTGCTTTCTGCCTATGTAGAGAGGTAGATAGATGATATATTGATTGATAGATATGGGTTTGTTTTTCTTCTACCTCACTGGAAGGATAGATCAATTAATGGATAGATTATGGATAGTTAGATAAATAGATAGAGTTTCACCTTCCCTCTTAACTCTCTGGAGGGATGGATAGATGATGCATAGAAAGATACATTTTCTATAAACTGGCTCCGAACTATGACATGTACTAACCTGATGTATGAGTATCCTCCATCTCATCCTATCTGGGCTGCAGTAGAGAAAGAAGACATTCTACAAAGAGCCACGGTATTTAATAATTGCTTATGTAAAATATTTTCCTTAGCAAACTCAAAATTCCTAAACATCTCTTACAGAAGAACGTTGACTTGGTGGGCATTTTGTGTATCATACAGCTCAGTGATAAAGATGTGACTAGAAAGATGAACATACAAATGTAAACTCCATGATAAAAATGTCATAGGACAAATCCATAGTGACTTGGGGATCAAAGCAGGAGCAAGCAGGACAAGGAGTTGGGCAAAGCTTTACACACATGGTAGTATTCAGGATGAATTTTGAAAAATGAATAGTGGTTTTCTAGGAGAAATGGTATCCTCTGTTTAAAATAACACTGGGTAAAAATGTGCAGAGTCATGAACGTTCATGAGTCCAGGTAAGAAGGGCAGGGTGCTTGGGTGTGGGAGCAAGTGGTGGTGGAGATCCCAGATTTGGGGGCTTTGTGTACATCACTGGGCAGTGTGGAATCCTTCCTACTGTTGGGGAGTGGGAGAAAGGATAAGCTGCCAGAGATTTTTCAGGGATGGGGAGTCATGATCAGGTTTGTTACAGAAACAAGCCAACAGATTACTGCACCTGGGATAGGCGAATATTTCAAAGCAGAGATCCCGAAGTCTTTGGGCTGGGCCCAGTTGTTGAGAGAATGTTGGAAATCAGCATTCAGAGAGGTAACAGAAGTTGGTTTGATTAAGGAGAACCAGCGCAAGATAAGGCAGGGGACATCAGACCGTCACTGGCCTTTGAAAATCAGGGACCCTCTTTCTGGCAGATGGGTAACAGAAACTCAGGTGCTGTTGTTCCCCCACGCTTCTGTGAAGGTACTGCTCCAGAATCTGTGAACGGCAGCAAAAGGTCTGTGGAGGCCAGGAAGAATATGGGGCTGAAAATGGACGTGGGGCATGGAGCTGATGATAGGTAAAGTCAGTCATTCATCCTCCTTATAAAGAACTGATCACTATGGACCACAGTCATAGAAATTATTTCCTAAGAGTTCATATGAAAGTAAGTTTTTGAATATTGCATTTCCTGATATCACATTCAATGGAATGCAAAACTTGTATTTATGTAATCTTATTTCAGAAATATGACATTTGTGTTTTTCCTGCTTTATGAAAATCATTTCTCCTTTTTCATATTTGAATTGAAATTCATCATGAAACAAATTATTTTTCTCAGCTAACCTGTGAACCTAATTTGGCTGGTTTGGTTTATTTGTCAGATTCAATTACACAAAACGATGCCATTTTGAAGCTCTGGCCGTGTTATATCTGTCTCCCTATCGTTTTTATGTAAAAAAAAAAAAAAAAAAAAGCACCATTTTCAATTATTTTGGAAAGTGTGCCACTACTTACCATAGGCATATGCACGTCTTTTGAGATGTGATACTGTTATTTCCCTACTTAGACCTTCCTTTTATACTCTTAGTCTGACCACCTTATCTCATTCCGCATTGCCTTGGGGACAGGGTAGTGTTAACAGGAGAAGCCTGATCCACTAATGCTACATCAGTGAAATGTATGCGGCCTGATTAACATTTGTTAACATTTGGGTATCCAGGCTTCATGCTCCTTGAAACTAGAGAATGAAATAATTTCAGGTGTGAGTATAGATCCGAAGTAGAGATACCATTCTATATTAAGCTCTGTCAAAATTAGGAATATTTAATAGGGAATTTCAAATTGCTATGGGAAAAAAAAATGCTGTCTTAAGACTTAGATATAATGATGGGATAATGTCATGAAAGAGTGTATATAGAGATATAAAGTATCTAGTGTATTCCCTGGCATGATTTAGGCTTACTATTAGGCATAAAATAATAACATTTTAGTAGGACTTATTTATCAGTATGTGTTATAGGCACAATGGCTTGATCATGGTGAAGATTATTATTTTGTTCTCAGAATAGCTGAACAATCTTAT
This sequence comes from Taxidea taxus jeffersonii, assembly GCA_003697995.1. Taxonomy (NCBI): domain Eukaryota; kingdom Metazoa; phylum Chordata; class Mammalia; order Carnivora; family Mustelidae; genus Taxidea; species Taxidea taxus. The sequence continues at coordinate 18,321 of RCUC01154137.1, read as the reverse complement.
GACTAATTGTTCAGTGGAGGAAAATATAATGGTGATTGAAAGGGCTTAAGAAAACAGAAGAATTGATACAAACTCAGTTCAAGTATATTTCAGCCTTGATTTTTTTTTTCTCACTGCTGTGCTGTCTCTGCAAACAAATTAGAAGTAACAACTCTCAGTCTTTAAAATTATTCTCTGAATATGAAGAGTCTCTTTCTTCGATTGATTCCTGAAATTTTTTTGAAGACACATTTATCAGCTCAATTATTTCCAATCAATGACTAATTGAACTAGCCATTACCCTCTGGAGAAAACGGTGATGTCTGGTCAATTTTTCTCCATGCAATAGCATCAGAAGTACAAAATGACATAAAGTAAAATGGCAATTTGTAAAAGGCAAAAATTCTCAAAGGAATTTGCAGTGTTAGATTGCCAATGCTTCCGTCACTTGAGATGGTATTTTTAACCGTGCTTGTGAATAAGAGAAAGATGCTTTTATATAATAAATTCAGTAACTTGAAGGGTATGTTGACAGTGTACCATAAATTGCTTGAAATTTTACAGCTTAAGTATAACTGAGTTATTTTTAATCAAGACACATGTTAAATTCAATTCTATAGTTCCTTTTCCTTGCTCCCCCGCCCCAAATAAAAATTATTAGAAGGATGATTTCTGGGAACTTAATGATAATTTTTTGCTAAGAATAGTTTTGCTTTTCTACAATCCTTATGTTTCTACAGAGAGTACATGTGTCTAGTTCTGTCAGTTGCAAAAATATTTAACATGTCTGTGTGGCATGCACTTACCAACTTCCCTAGGGTGGGCACTGGTGGCCATGGTTTTGTGTGTCCACAGTCCCTGTGGGAGCCTTGGGGTATGTCCCACTGGGGTCTAGAAATGAGAGTTATTTTTTTTAACTTAACAAGTTAACATGGCCCAAATACCAGAAAATATTTTGGAACTTTTGAATTCTGATTTTGGTAACGGTCACTGGTATTCAGTTAGAAAGATGTGAATTATAACAAAGTGTCCAATGATTTACATTCCAGACATAATAATCACGGTGAGTTACGTGCCCAAGCACTTAAGGATCATTCTCAAATTGCCTGTAGGTCCCGCTTCAAGTTCTCTTTATACCTGTAAATTAAATCTTATTTTTTAAATAATTTTTTATTTTTTATAACCATATAATATATTATTAGCCTCAGGGGTACAGGTCTGTGAATCGCCAGGTTTACACACTTCACAGCAGTCACCATAGTACATACCTTCCCAATGTCCATAACCCAACCACCCTCTCCCTACACCCATCCCTCCAGCCCCTCTCAGTTTGTTTTGTGAGATTAAGAGGCTCTTATGGTTTGTCTCCCTCCTGATCCCATCTTGTTTCATTTTTTCCTTTCCTACCCCCCAAACTCCCTACGTTGCATCTCCACTTCCTCATATCAGGGAGATCATATGATAGTTGTCTTTCTCCAGTTGGCTTATTTCGCTCAGCATAATACCCTCTAGTTCCAACCATGTTGTTGCAAATGACAAGATTTCATTTCTTTTGAAGGCTGCATAGTATTCCATTGTGTATATATATACCACATCTTCTTTATCCACTCATCTGTTGATGGACATCTAGGTTCATTCCATAGTTGTAAACATGTATGTCCTCTCTCCTTTGATGTATTTGTACCATAGTAAATGGGTGAATGCATACATTTTGTCCTTAGTATCTGTGAAAGCTCATAAAAGCAGATTTAAATGCAGGCATTTTTCTTTCCTGAATAATGATTCTTATTTCACTAGAAAATTTAAAAATGCATCCACTTCTATTCTGTTGTTTGAGCATCCCAACAAACTTCTAGCAGAACTTTGATTATGCATTTGCATCCCATTTATACAGCAGGCAGTGAAATTCAGTAAACTCCAGGGGAACACCCAATTCTCTCATTTGGAAATGAAAAGAAAACAAGACAAAGCAGTAGAGTCTCAGAGAAGTCAAAGGGCTTGAAAAGGGCACAAGTGAGGTAAAGGAGGGCCAGCCACTCTTCTCCCGCTGAATGCTCAGCTTCTCCTCTCAAACAAGTCATCTATATGATTGCCAAAATAAACCTGCTGGGTGAATATCAGACCCTAAGGGTAGAGTGGTAGCTCATATTTGGGCTGCTTCAAATAGACTCGACTTTGGTTGAAATGATCTGTGGGAAGTGCTTATAACTAACTATGCCTGACACTCACTAGGCATTCGGTAAATCATAGCTAATTATTGTCAATGGTAGCTTCATTTAACTTGAAATATTTTTGAAATCCTTATTTCAGACACTCTTCATATGCTTTTTTCTAAGTCAGATTCATAGCTCATGATTTTCTGTCTCTTATATAAAAAATATTTGCAGGAATGCATACTCACATTCTTATTTATTTGCCTACAGTAGATGTTTTTGAAGGCATTGGCATATAATTGATTTCTTTTTTAAAGTAAAGCAAGATGCATATTGCGGAAGACAGTTTATGAGGTGAAGAAATCATCCAAAGCAAATGAATCCGTAGATAACAAATGGCAGAATGCTAAGAAGTACTGAGATTAATTTGTCAAGGGCTAATGTGCTCGGACTCCCTGGTCCCCAAATTCCGCTCCAGAATAATAAAACACCGTTGGAGCATCTGGAAGGGTGTCAGGCTAACGCCAGTGGTGGGTGCATAACCGGTGGAGGAAAGAACATTTCCTTCACTCAACAAATGTTCGTGTGATCAAAAGACAGAGAAATTTTCATCTTTGCCTTGGCTTAGGGGCCGCAGTGGAATTTCTAGGACCTGGAGAATGGAGGTTTTGGAATATTTTAAACAATGTCAGAAAGACGTCTTTGGAAAATCCTACAAGCTTTAGAACAATTAATTAGTTAGTGATGATTTTTCATGCTGTGCCATTTGCTACTTATTGATACATTTTGCTCTGTTTTTATGTTTCCCTTTTCTCAAATCTGCACCTTGGCCCCTAAATCTTTGGAAGGGATGAGAAGATTCAGAGAAGAATGGGCCACTTGAGAACATAAGGAGCAAAACAAACCAAACCAACCCAGGAACCAGGAAAAGGGTTGTCAGATCTACTTACCCATCAAGATAATGATACGTTTATGTTCTTCATATATGTCACTAGGATTTGGCAGTCTATAAATTATAGAGAACTCACTCATTCTTTTAGTTCCAGAAAGTTTAGCATATAAAGTCTTTCATAGGAATTGGAAAGTGGAGATACTTCTTTAACCTTCTGATAGGTATGTCCCATTGGGTGGCAATGGTCATAATTAGTGGCAAACTCAATAATTCTATTGCTTATTATTTGAAGATTGCCATGAAAGTTACGTTTAGCTTAGTCAAAGAATTGCTTTTAGATACTTCTGGCGCACAAGGCAGATTCGGTGTGAACACACACTAGATGTATCAACTTCCACCCGAGTCCCCTTAACTATATAAATGGCAATAATAAAATTAAATGAACAAACTTACAAAAACAAATAGAATAAGATGGTTCAAACAACAAATAAGGATGGTAGATACCTTTCTGAAATATAGAAAGTGGAGGAATTGTGGCTGATTTAGCAAAACATACAGAAGGTGATGAAGAGCCTACAAGAGAGGACCCTCATGGGGTTCATTACCTGGGGGCCCAGGTGTTGTGGAATGCAGGGGTGAGGAAGGAGCGTGGGTGAAAATTTGTATCTGGAGTGGCTAGATTCTTAAATCCTCTTCCGTTCCTCTTCCGTGCAAGAACACAATACATGTTCTGTCTGGCAATCCTCATCCTGCCCTTCATCCCAAGAAAGTGGAGGTTGATTTTCTGAAGGGATTTTATGGCAGTGCCTCGGATGTGGGGACATTAAAAACAGTGGAGGGCTAAGAATTGCGAATATCAGGTGAGATTGTTTATAACAAATAGTGGGATCCTCAGCTCTTTTTCTCAAACATTGGCAGCCACCATTTCTATCTCCCATCATTATTTACCCCTCATCATTTTCCCCACCTCCCCCATACCTCTGTCCACCCACTCAGGACAGGAGATTGGTGGATTCTTCTCTCAATAAATTGGAATGATGGCAGCAAAATGACTTACAAATACTTACATTTGAGGGCGCTTTATCAAAAACCCATCTAGGTATGCCAGAATCCTACAGTAAACTCATCAGAAATCAGTCTCTACCCACAGCAAGCTGAAAAAGCACTAACATTTATATTGTTATGTGTTTCACTGGATATTTGTGAAAGACTCCCAACACATTCACACACACACACACACAAAACAAACATAACAAATAAAACAGAAGACAACAAATATAATGGAGTAAACTGAAGAAAACCTTCCAAAATGATCATTAATTCGGGAGCAAAGAAAACTCTTGTATTCATGCAGCAAAAACTAAATGCAATAAAAATGAATGGTCAGAGATACGAAAAAGCTAATGACAACTACAAATACTGTTGCTGTGTAAGACAATCAATAGATTAGAGAAGAAAGTCAAAGAAACTTCCAAGATGGTGAATAGATAGTGGAAATTTGAAGTGAAACCAAGAAATGGACAACAAGAAAACATAAGAAATTAGCAGATTAGTCATATTACTCAAATATATAATACAAAAGAAAAATTTCAGAAGTGACATAAATTACCAGATTAGAAAAGTTATCTAAATTAACTAAAAGAAGTCCCAGACAAGAAAAACCACACTATTATAAACTTAAAAAACAAAAACAAGAGAAAGATATTATATATGGTTTTGGGGGAAAATAGGGCAGATAGAAGAGTTTGAGATTCATAGGAGCCCCAGATTTCTTAGAGCAAGGCTGGAAAAACTACATGGCAATGAACAATGCCTTCAGATTCTCCGAGGAAGTGATTTTCAGACTAGCCAAACTAACTCCCACATATTAGGGTTGAATACAACTACTAGAGGGTATGTTCAATGTATTAAGGAGAAAAAACCAAAAGAGGGTATTTCAAGAAATTGAAGAACCTTTGAGAGGAGTGAGGTGCCATTGCACGTTGTGCAGGATTCCAAGGGACTAATCATTTGAGGTTGGAAAAGTTTTTCAGGAGATGCTAAGAATGATTTCTTGAGTGGAAACATGGAACCAATCTGTTATTGGAGGAATTTGATGACATTGAAAGTAATATTTTGAAGATTTTACATAGCTGCAGAAGTATTAGGAAAAATGATCACTAGGCACACAGAAGAGTATGCACTCAAAAAGCAGGACATAAAACAAACTGAGGGGGGTGGGGGGAAAAGGGGTTGGGAGAGGGTGGTGGGGTTACATTATATGTTTAAATAAAGCTTAAATAAAGTTAAAAAAAAAAGACTCTTAATGTCATAAAACAAACTGAGGGGGGTGGGGGGAAGAGGGGTTGGGAGAGGGTGGTGGGGTTACATTATATGTTTAAATAAAGCTTAAATAAAGTTAAAAAAAAGAAATCATTAAAAAAAAGCAGGACATATATTCAAAAGGTGGTATAAGAGTTTAATAATTGTGAACTCCTTGGGTTTATAAAAGGTAAACACTAAATTTTAATTTTACCAAAAATTATGGTAACTATTTTAGAGGATAAGAGGAGAGAAAAACTTCTGTGAGACAGTTAAATGTCTAGCTATCATGTTAGGGGTCAGTATGTAATGTTGGCTGAGGACATTATTGAAAAATATGTTGTTAAATGTGAAGAAACAGCTAAATGAATTATAAGTAGTTGTATTTCAGGATTTGAGGTGTCTTTTAAGATAAGCCTTTAATAATTCAGTTGAGGAAATTTTTTTTGTCATTTTACAATGAATGATCATCAGTCTTGCTTCTATTTGAGAAGCTTATATACATTGAGGTAAAAATTTTATTTTTAGGAAACTTATGGACTAAACCAATCAATAATTTATGTGTATATGTTTACATTTCCACTTTTCTATTTATTCTGTATGGAGATAGCAGGGTATTCTGCAGTATATACTTAACTATACTTTATTCTTGTTCCTAGCAGTTCAGCTTAGATTGGCACTTCTCTTTCGTGACTCTTCGTCCCTAGTATATACTAACTGGAAGTCATTTGCAACTGTGGGAAAGTAAACGTGAGTTAGAAAGCTTGTCAGCTCTTCCAAATTTATGTTTTCACAGTGATATCTCTTTGTTCTGTTCTAATCAAGATGTCAGAATATTCAACAGATGTCTATATGTTACAGACATTGAAAAATCCAATAAATGTGAAGTTTCAGCTTCTCTATCCTTTTGGGGTCCTTCATGCATAGACTGTTTATACTCCATCCTGGGGAGAACTAGATCAAACTTTCCTAAGTGAAACAATGATCTTTAGAAAAAAAGTTGAAGAAGAGTTTTAGGGGCCTAATGAACTTCAGAAATACTGAATATAATACATCCCTCCAACACCACTTTTTGACAAATATTTTTAGAGTCCCCACTGTGGTTAGGCACTATTCTGGATAATGAGGATGGATACATCTGCCTTCTTAAGCTTGTATTCTCCTGGGTTGATGGAAGAAATAAACCATCAACATGGCACATGATACATGGGTTTATTTTAGTTTATTAGAGGAAAATAAGTGTTGTTTTAAAAAGGAAAATGTAGAGTGGATAAAGGGGATGTTACGGATATCTTAATAATGGAGATCATCCCACTGAGAAATTAATGTTTGACAAATATTTTTAAAATGTTAGGTATTTAACTGTATGGACATTTTGGAAAAGAACATTCTAGGTAGAAGGAACAGCCAAAGCAAAGACAGCATGCAGATGTCAGTTGTACACTGGAGGTAGGATTTTGATGTTTATGGCACCAAGAAGCCATTGTGGGGCTTTGAACAAAGGTAGACAAGATGTCTACTATGTTGAAAATTATAATCTGAGGAGACAGGGTAGAAGCAAGAAAGCCAGCAGGAAGCAGGATGTGGTTAAACAGGTGAGCTATAATAATGGCTTGGACCAAGGTAGTCATGGTGGAGAAGGTAAAAATTGGTTGCATTCTGGATGTGTTTGAAGCTAGAACAAACAGGGAATATCCTGAGGGCATTGCATCCTTGTAAATGTCAAATAACAAGGCCCTGAGAAGTCCTGCAATAAATAAACCATTCCATTTCACTTAGCTTTACTACACATTGACCTTAGAATCCTTTTTTAAAAATATATGGTAACCATTATTTTGTGGCACTAATGGTGCACGGAACATATTTAGAAATGCTGTCATAGAGACCAAGACAATTTGTAAAACTAAGAATATTCTGAACTGTTCTCTTCCAGAGAAAATCGTATTCCCTTTGATGTGATATGTGCTATATAGCATAGCTTGATAGTCTCTGCTGAAAAATGCAATTTAGATTTCACACCTTCCTTATTTTTAATTTTAGAATTCTCATAAGACCTAAGGAAGCAAAGGGCAGATTTTATGTTTTTTTCCCCTAAAAATATTCTTTTCTCTTTATTGAATGAACAAGAAGTCAATAAATTATCTACTTTCTTTGACTAAAGGACATGCATTTTTCAGACACTTGTCAAGAGCATAGGATATATTTTCTGCATGAAAGCTCTGTTTTTTTCACTTCTAATTTTAAAAAGGGGAAATTACTGATGGCTTATGAAAAAAAAGTTTCATTTATTTATTGAGTCACTAAATCTAATTAGGTCTATTATTCTTAAAAACTCCATGGTAACTCACAAAACCAGAAAGACTGATTCACATAGATTCCATAGTTGAATACCTTATTATTATTGCAACAGAACTCAGAGCACTGCCTTGCTTAAGAAGCTGTCAGAATTTCTATTCATTTCAAGAGTTTATAAATTAACTATGGGAATATTTCTGGCTATGGTGTGCTTCATTCTTGGTATCTTCAGTATCTATTGCATTTTTTCCTTAAGACTTTTAACCTTCGTATACCTTTACTGTAGATTCACATCTTTAAAAAAAAAAGTCCACTGGTCACAAAATTTATTAATTGTGGTTTAACATAGGCAGGTAAGGACCAACCATGTTAACTTTGCAATTGATTTTGACAATTGGAAATGTTTCAGGAAATGAAAATGTTAGCATGAACGTGTCCAATTGGGGGAATTTTATTGAACCTGGTTTTCTAATCTCATATTGAATATGTTGACTCTCCATGAAGTATTGTCAAGTGCATAACATGGAAACAGTATGTTAAGCATAGTTGATCAAACTCAATTTTGTTTTTTAAGAACATGGATTCTAAGTTTACAAAGAACCTTATAGAAATCCAAAGATGCATTTTATAGATTAAGAAATATCAAGTACTCACAGCTTCATAATATCAAATGAATGCTAAAGATGTTTTGTCTTCAACTTCGTGACTCGTCCCATCTGTTGACATCACACAATTATGGAAAAATAACATCTTACTAAGGAGAGAGGAGCAGAAGGAATACTTCAAGTAAATGACTAAAATACTTCTCCTCATAGACACTGGCTTTAGCAATTTGCACTTCCATATTTCAAGGGCTGGTAGACTTGTGTGCCTACAATTTCCAGTTGTACTCTCCATTCACTTAGTGCACAGTTGTCCTCTTCAGTTTGCTTTTTAAGTTGTAAATTAAGCATCATGAGCCCATTCCCAGAAGGTGAAGGGGAAAGGAGGCAGGAGAAATAAAGAAAAAAAAATCCCAATATAGCAATTGCTGTCCCTATGTTTTTGGTTCATTTTACCTTTAGAAGGCTCAACATTAATTCACTCTTCAGTGCATTTTTTTTTTCTTTCACAGGAGGATCTTTTACAAAATTGCCCTTTTTAATCTATCAAGGTACCAATGTCACAACAATTTTCTCGTATAAAACACTAGAAAAGTTGAGAAAAAGTCGTTTTCTCCACTCCGATATGTTTTTCCTTCCTTAAATTATTGAAGAGTTAAGGGGGGGTAAAAAAAAAAAAAAAAAGCAGAGATGTCTGTTCTATGAGATTTCTGACTATTGTGTGTAATTGCTGGAAAACATCAATTTTTAATGAACCCCCAAACTTACTCTTTGATGCCAAATCCTTTCTTCCTTATTTAAAAATTATTAGCACCTTTGAACTTGGTTCAAAGTGAGAATTTCAAGCCTGACTCCAGGATTACCGATGGCAACATCATAATATTTGATGCAGTGGGCAGAACACCTAGCTAAGCTCGATGTCTATGGATCCATGTTTTCCAGTTGTCATGAAGGACATTTTCATGTCATCACCAGATTTCATTTATTTGTCATGGTTCCTCATGATTTTTCCATTCTCAGACTCTTATTTATATCATATCTGTCAAGAGTCCCCATTTCTGTTTCTTTTCCTCTGAATTAAGCGAATTTCTCCACTGCATTTCTCCCACTCTCATTCCTCTGCCATGACCAAGGTGGAATGAGGAGCAGGATGAGGCTGTCCCGGTGGTTGGTTCCCTCCCTTGGGTAAAATACAAGTGGGTGTGGATGCCCGTGGGGGCTTGTGGTAGCAACCGCCATGCTGGTGGAGAGAACACCATTCGTTCCTGCTGACTTCCGCATCATGTGTGCAGAAGGCGTGGAGTAGGATGGAGAGCCATCTTGGTGGAGATGACACATGGGAATGCTCGTCAAATGTCCACTCCCTGGAATATTCACTCAGTTTTGACATGATCGCTGTGGGGATGGTTCTTCATGCTTTCTGTAACTGAATATTCACACGAATCGTTTTCTTTGTGCAGGTCTCCGTTCACTGTCGCACTTTACTGCATTTTGTTCTGTACCCTAGTGAATATAGACATACTTTATATCACCGTATTTTATGATCAACAAGCTTACTTTTATATTTAAAGATAATCACATTTAAGGGTGACTGGGTGGCTCAGTCAGGGAAACATTTGCCTTCAGCTCAGGTCATGATCCCGGGGTCCTGAAATGGAGTCCCGGGGCTAGCTCCCTGCTCAGTAGGGTGCCTGCTACTCCCCCTCTGTGGGTCAAATAAATAAAATCTTTAAAAAAAGATAATTACATTTAGATCTTTTTTTTATTATGGGCTCTATATGGGTCTGTCCTTTTAAATTCTAGGTTCCTGAGGGTTCTACAATTATTGGACAACCTAATACAAAAATAACTTAGGAAAATGAGTTATTTGTTTTGTAGGAGGATGTATCGCACTTTATTCGGGCTGGTAGCCAGACCACTCTTTCCTGGTTTTCTGTTGCCCCAGGAGAAATGACAGAGCAAGCTGTCCCTAAAGACATAGCCTGTTGGGTCTGACAGTGACGGTCTGGAAACCTTTGTCCCTAAAGACATAGCCTATTGGGTCTGACAGTCATGGTCTGGAACCCTTTGTGTTCTCAAAAGAGGTCAAACACAGTCGTATTTCTCGAACTTGGACATTCATCATAATTACCTTGAGGGCTTTTTAAATATATGTCATTGACCTGTGGAGTTCTGAGAAATGTTTAACAGCTGCTCTCTGGGGGAAAGTGGCCCTGATTTGCAGTGTTTGCCGATTATCTGTGGTGTAAATCCCGTGCTGATGGCCAGTTCCGAGCTGCCACTGTGCACACGGATCAGGGAGTGTGGTGGACAGGTGTGTACCCCAGCATCACAGGTGTCTGCCACGCATATTGCGAGCACACACAAACCTCGACTCTGTGAACAACACAAGTAAGAGTAAAGCATTATAAAATGACTAAGAAGTGAAAAGATTTGACTGTTACCTTTGTTTAATAAAATCTGTTTATAGTTTTATAGAACTTATTTTTTGGTGATTACTATGTTCATACATGACTTGCACCATCTGTGAATTCTCCTCTTCTCACCACTTGGGCACACCACTGGGTCACTCTCCCCCACAGGTTTTCTGAGATCCTGAATTTGGGGTGGTACCAGAGATTTCCATTCCTAACCATTTCGCTGGCGATGCTTGTTCTGCTGGTCCCAGGCTCGCATTTTGACAACTACCAACAGCAACCAAATGACAGAAAAAAACAAGGTTTTCTCTTCTGAAAAAGGACAAGGAAAATCCAGGACAACCAGACAGGACCATTCTGAAGGATACAATTGTTACAGACATGGTATTTTCCTATCGTTCAAATCCTGTATTTTTTAAATGAGTTTATTTATTTGAGAGAGAGAGAGTGAGAGGGATCACGGAGGGAGAGGAAGAAGCAGGCTCCCTGCTGAGCAGGGACTGGATCCCAGGACCCTGGAATCATGACCTGGGCCGAAGGCAGACGCTTAACCGACTGAGCCACCCAGGCATCCCCAAATAAAGTTTCTCTGAATTTTTAAAGGGACTGGTTAGTTTATACAAACTTGTCAATATCAAGAGGAAGATTAAGGGAAGGTAAGAATTTTTCTTCTTGAACTCAAATATGGAAAACCAGAATTATGTCAACCAGTAATTGCTATTAATATTGCTATTGCCCTCTTGTTTCTCTTCATATTTCCATGTTTGCATAGCGTGTTATAGCTTACAAAGAATGCAAGTATATGTTAATTAAATTGAGTACCAATTAAGCATTTGCACTTGGCAAGATTTTGTCCTATTGTGTATCATTTTAAAATGCATAAAAATTCCAAATAGAACATGTTTATCATTTTAAAATATTTTATAAAAAAGTAAAATCAACCCTCGATGAACTGAGGGTTGCTGTATAATTTATTTTGTTACAAGAGATGATTGAATTCAGGCATTCAAATCACCAGACGATGTCAGTTACCCAAATTGTGTACCGTGCATGGGGTGTTAGTCCAGAAGCCAACAGCTTCCATCAGTCAGGGGGGAAGAAAGCAGTTGTAACTTTAGAGTTACAAATGGAAATATCACCTTTTTAAAATAACAAGCTTCCTTTATTTAAAACCTGTTATTGGCACTTCTATTATAACACTTATCACACCATATTGTAATCGGTAATTGTTGTTTAAAAATAATTTCTTAAACCATGAGCTCCTTGAGGTTAGGGAACGTATAATGTGTTTCTGTTTATTTTATTTTCTATTGCCAAATAGCAGGTTTTTACCTGGTGTTTGTTTGGATTGGCACATGCAGGGATACATGCAAGAAATCAGGTTATGGAACTGGAGAAAGACACAAAAACTCTGATGCCTCAGTTCTTTTTGGCTGAGAAGTAGAAAGGATCAGATCTTCATTTATGCTCTGTTTCTCTTGGTCTTGGTAGTTGTTCTTAACTTGAGTGTGTATTTGATTCAGCAGGGGACACATTTTTTTAAGGTTTAATTTTTAAGTAGTCTCTACACCCACCTTTCAACCCCAAGATCAAGAGTGGCACGCTCTACTGGCTGAGCAGGGAAGCTTTTTAAATATCAAAATCCTGGGCTCAGACCCCTACGCAGACTGCTTCACTAAGTCCGGAGTTGGTTCCTAGAGTTGGATTTTTAACAAGAACTCCAGATAATCCTTCCTGCAGCCACACTTTAGGAACATTATTGCAGACCAAGTGACCAGCTAGCAGAGAATCAGGATAAAGCCGTAGGCAAATTAACATCATGCAAAAGTAGCACATTGATAATTCATTCTCGTAACGATGTTAACAGTTAATTCTGATTACTTCAGTGAGTCTCTATGAGTATTACCACTTTTTCTTTATTATATTTCATGACCAGTTAACGATTCTTTGTCATTAGTCACTAACAAATGTAGTCAAAGCCTCGTAGGGCACACTTCAAGTTACATAACTTAGCGTGCTGACTATGTCGGGGTCGCCAATAGGCGGCTCGTCGTAAGCCATTCTTTTTGTCCTTGAAGTAGCAGCATTAATCATGAGATTTTCATTTGTCAGCCGTGTGGAGGACACAGGCACTCTTCCAGAAAAGGAGCTTCATGACTGAGTGTTTGTGATTGGCTACTTAGAACACGTTCAGTTTTGAATAGGCATTATACTGTCAGAAAGACCGATTTAGTCAGGCCATTTAGGAAGGTATGTTTGAAAATAGGACTAGAGACTCTTCAACAAAGTCATTAGGAAATACAAGATACCTTCAACCCCGCTCCCTTATACCTGGGGAATATTTGTACCTTGAGAATTGAATCCCATCAATTTAATTTGGGTTGATATTCTTTGTCTCTTTTGTTTGAATAGCTGTTTCTTTCGGAGACCATAATTTTTTTAGCCTTAACAGATGCCTATATACTAATGGTCACTCTTTTATTACTTGTGGGGAATCTTAACAATAAATATGAATGTATGAGTGTGGAATTAAAAATAAAAGACCTCTGTTCTTGCATTAGAGATTATAAAGTCTGATGGTACATAGAGCAGTGGGTCAAGGCTCCATACACATTTCACTGTTAAGACTTTTCTTCATTACTGCATCACAACCTGCATCAGACAAGCCTAACTACATGTTCTCAGTTTTTATTTTATTTTATTTTTTATTTTTTGAAGATTTTACTTATTTATTTGAAAGAGAGAGAGAGTGAGCAGTGGGGAGGGACAGAGGGAGAGAGAGAGAGAGAAAAGCAGACTCCCTGCTGAGAAGGAAGCCCAATGTGGGGCTCAATGCCGGGACCAGGAGATTGACCTGAGCCATGACCTGAGCCACAGGCAGATGGTTAACCGACTGATGCTCACAGTTTTTTAAAGCATTGCTTACTATGTAGATGTTTTATAGTTTCTTTAGCATATAAGATATGTATACATTTAAATTAAATAAAATGCCAAGAAGAAATATTGGAATCTCTTCATATTTGATATTCACATAATGAATGTTCATTTGAATTTATTCTACCTGGTTTTACTTCTGATAGATTATTTATAGATTTTATTTATTTCATTCACTTGAGAGAAAACATGAATGGGGAGGGCTCGGGGCAGAAACAGAGGGAGAAGGAAAAGCAGACTTCCCAGCCAGAAGGGAGCCTGACCTGCTCATCAGCAGGGCTGGTTGCGGGGCTGGAGTGGGGCTCAATCCCAGGACACTGATACCAAACCAAAGGCAGATGCTTAACCCACTGTGCCACCAAGGTGCCAAACTTAGGATAGATTTTAAAATTCACATTTGATGTTCTTCTGGAATGCCCATATCAACTATGTTTAAATATAAGTTGAATACAAAACTATATTGACAATTATTTTATTTTTTTAAGCTTCATTTTAGTGAGAGAGAGTGAGAGGAAACACACTTGTGCACATGCAGGGGGAGAGGCAGAAGGAAAGGGAGAGAAGCAGCCTCCCCCCTGAATGTGGGAGCCAGGCCTGGGGGATCCCAGGACCTTGAAATCATGACCTGAGTCCAAATCAAGAGTCAGATGCTTAACCCACTAAGACACTCAGGCACCCCCATATTGCCAAATATTTTAAAATTAAGATCTCACATTCCTATTTAAGAAAATATTGAAGAAAGTAGAATTTCAATAACTCAGGAAGGAATAAACTTGTTTGGTGTCCTTTAAGATAATTTCGATACACGTAATTGCAATCCAGTTTAGTATGACTCGCTGATATACATTATTCTGTTTTATAATAATTAAATGCGGAAACATGGACACTTGAATCAATATGTTATTCAGTTATTCAATCCTCAGGTTTCAGTAAATGGGTTTACTTTCACTCCCTAATTAACTAATAAGTGATTGTCGTCTCCCTATGACTATTTATTATAACTTAAATCCATTTTATTATCTATAATAACTTAATTTTATCTTAGAAAAAAACTCTGAAACTCCACGGAATTAATACATTTTTATTTACATTTTGATTAAGTTATTTTCCAAAGGTAGGTATGCTAATCACAAGATACTAGTTTCAGCAAGATAGTAATGAAATTAAGGCTATCCAAATCTATTTGGGATATGTTAATATCACAGCAGTCTATTTGCCTATGATATTGTATAAAATATATTTTTATGTATATACTTTCTATACATTGTATACAATTAAAATCTTCCAAATATACAATGTTTAGGAGTTGCTGGGCTCTCAAGGAGCTGACAATCTCAGGTTGGGGTGGGGGGGACTTTTTTCTAGATCTATAAATAAAAAGGATACTAGTATTTTACAGCATGTTGTATGTCCAGACTCCGGCAAAGAGTTTATTAACTCCATTGGTCATTATAAACAGCCCATGAGCAGGTGAAAGTTCTAAAATCCCCTATACAAGGTTGTAAGACATGACTGGGGAAGGAGGAAGGGACCTTAAACCTTATTAATAATATGGGGAAAATCTTTCAGGCAACACTTGACTGATTGCTCATTTTCCACTGAAAGTAAGAAAAACACATAAAACACTTCACAACCCCAGAAGTCATTCACAAGTATTTACAGGCATTTTTCAGCAGGTTTTGTTTTTTGGACTTTTTTTTTTTTTTCCAGACCATGTTGAAGGAGAGTCACACCTCCAGCACTGCCCTGCTGGAACAATTAGCAATTAAGTGCAGAAATGGCTCCAGTGTTCTTCAAACACTGAACTTGGAACAATTTTGGACAGAGATTAAAGGTCATTATCAGTAATGACATAAGACAGAGGAGATCTCATCCTGGATTAATGTGGGCCACTGTGGAATATCGTAGACTACTATGAACCAAGACTTAAGCCAGTGAGGGACGTGGAAATAAGGAAACCATGAAAGAGGAGTTATATTAGGAAGATAGACATTCAGGGTGTTTGGGTGGCTCAATGGGTTAAAGTCTCTGCCTTTGGCTCAGGTCATGATCCCAGGGTCCTGGGATCGAGCCCCACATTGGGCTCTCTGCTCAGCAGGGAGCCTGCTTCTCCCCTCTCTCTCTCTGCCTTCTTGTGATCTCTGTCTCTCAAATAAATAAATAAAACCTTAAAAAAAAAAAAAGACATTTTTTCTGACATCTGTGGCTAAGTAAGTTACCAGTACCTTAGAGGAAGAGACAGTGTCCACTAAAAATCATCCCCAGTAGTTACATTCTTCATTTCTCATTTGTATTTGTTGGAGCCATTCTTTTTTTTTTTTTTTTAACTATACTTAGGCCCATTCTCTATTAATGCTCTTGTTTTACTATTACTGTAAACACTGCAACTATGTATCAAGAGAGGCAATTAAAATAGATACACTGGGTACTGTGCCAGCAGAGCATGCTGCCCCTGGAATTGACACCATATTGTTTGCAAGGGCATGCTCCGCTGTCACTATGGTCAAAGTAATCCATATATTCTCTTTCCTGAAATTCTTAGCCATTTTTAAAAAAATGATAAAATTACCACAAAAGGACTTAATTCTTTTCCTTAAGTCAAGTGATGTGTTTTATAGTAATAGAATTTTGCTGAAAATAATTACAAGAAAAGTAGGGTGTGTTTAATAGATGGAGGCTATCGGAATTAACAATAACATAATGGAAATATTTGCTGCAAACTATCAACTTTGCATTTTTAGTTGACTCAAAAATTGTCAAATGCTTTGAAGAATACATATGTATGAAAGATCATGATGCCACGATTCTATCTAAAATTCACTTATGCTCTAGGACATGGACATACATAATATTTTAATAGTGTTAAATTGTGACCGTTAACTCATTAGTCCATTTTTCAGGCTGTTTTGCCTCGATCATAAAAAAAACCTTCAAAATGAGTTAAATAAAATATTTTAGTTTAAATTATTGTAACAGTATGATAGGATATGTGTGGACATGTAGAGTGGATGGATGGGTAAATAGATGGAGACACAGATCTAGCTTTTTTTTATAAGATTTTATTTTATTTACTTGAGAGAGAGAGTGAGAGAGAGAGAGAGAGAGTGAGAGCAAGCAGTGAGAGGGGCAGAGAGAGAGCATGAATCAGACTCCGTACTGAGGTGGGATCCCTGGTGATGTGGTGATCCATCTCAGGACCCCGGGATCGTGACCTGAGCTGAAGGGAGACACAAAACTGAGCTACTCAGCTGACCCAGATCTATCTTTTTATATGTATCCTTTCTCAAGTTTTGCTCAGTATTATTTAAAATACAAATTTAGGGAATGTCATGAAAAAAGTTTGTCAATTTATTTGAAAGTCTAGATAAAATGGGCAAATTTCCATCAAACTTTAACTTACCAAAGTAACTCAGTAAAAGTATTCTAGTATTAATTAGTAGGATTTGTGATTAGTAGGATTTGCCAACTTCGGCACTGCTGACACTGTCATGGTTGGTGGGTTGAAGACGACTGACATGGCATTTTAAAATCCTCAGCAGTGTCACTAGATAGCAGCTGTGACCTGTGACAATTATAAATGTCTCCAGATGTTGCCACATGTCCCCTGAGAACCAAAATTGCCCCACATCGAAAGACACTGAAATAAAGGAGGCAGTTAAACATTTTCTCATGGAGAAAACACCACACCCAAGCAGTTTTTCAGGCACTCCAGCAAATGTTGAAGGTATACAAGACTGCGATTTTGTACCAACAATTCCAAAGAATTGGCAAAGAGAAATGTCAATTTGTGTGGCTAAGACAACTTTGATGGCAAAACATATATGCTTAGTGTGTGAAAGAAAAATCAAGTCATTACCATTTAGGAAGGTAGGTACCAAAAGCCTGAACAAAGTTACATACACGCCCAATGCAGTGGGATGTAAGAGGATAGGACAAAACTGAGTTTATCCTCAAAATGCAAGAGAGGTTTAACATTAGGAAGCTGTTACCATTTACCACATAAATGGATTATAGTAGCACACCAAGGTCATGATTATTCCAATAGAAACAGTAAATACATCTGGTAAAATTTTATAGTCATTTATGATGAAGACAGTTCATCATCAGCAAAGTAGGAACAGAAAGAAGCATCCTAAAAGTGATAAATGATATCAGATGTGCTATATAAAGCATATCTAAAAGTATATCTACCAGAAATCTGCAGGAAACATTACTTTTAATGGAAAAACATATTTTTAAAAAATCAATTAAAAAAAGAAGATCACAGTCACCTTTTCTAAACCTTATACTGGAACTCCATTCTAGGACAATAAGGATATATAAAAACATTAAAAGTTTCAGAACTACATAGAAAAAATCAGATGATTACAATTCTTAAATGATTTAATTGTCTACATAGAAAATGCACAAGCTTATGCACTAATTATTAGAAAAGAGTTCAGCAGCCTAGCAACAAATACATATTTGCAATTCTGTACTTCAGCTTTAATATAAAATAAATATAAAAATATTATTTTAAAAGGCACCTTTGCAATGGCAATGAAACATGAATTATTAGGAATAAATCATAATCATAATAGGTTTACAAGGCTAGTATACAAAATATTATAATACTTTATTGAAAGTCATTAAAAATCTAAATTAATAGAGGCATTGCTGGTGGTCTTGTATGTAAATACTCAGAATCAAAAATACATACATTCCCCCCTTCTGCCCCCTATCTATAACTTCAATGCCATTCCAGCCAA
>RCUC01154136.1:0-66148 GCA_003697995.1 Taxidea taxus jeffersonii | reverse complement strand
TTAAGCACACAAGCGAGGACACACTTTTTGCCATTCTCAGTTGTCACACTGCTCAACCTTTTCCTGTAGCTGAGTTTCCCCACTTATATCAAAGGCTTTCAGATACCAAGCCTTCCTTCTTTTATTTCTTCTCAATCAGTGACACATTTTATGTCCATAATTGTTTGTTTTTTTACTAACTTGAATGATAACTGAAATCATTCTAGATTACATTTAATTTATAACCAACATCCATAAATGCTATAATCTCCTTATAATCACTCATGTAAGGAAAGTATTCCAGAAACAATGAGAAGGGTAACACAACTATACAAACTCACACACACATACACATGCATGTGTGCGCACGAAGTAGAAAAGCAAGAAATAAAAACAAAATAAAAACAAAAAACAAAAAATTTTCAAATACAATGGCAGTTAGTCATAAAAGGCATGGAAACAGGAAATGCAATGATATTATATGTGATGCATCAGATTCATAAAAAAATTGAGAGTGATTGCAAGATCTATTAAAGACTAGAGACAATGGATGGGTCTTGGACAGAGGAAAGGCTTGAGGAGTATAACACTAACTGGACTGGTATCTCTTCCTTTGAGGACTTAAAGTACCCAGGTTATACATGAAATTGAACTTGGAAAGGACGTGGTAATAACAAACATAAAAAGAACACGTAGTTCGAATTGTCAAGAAAAAAGAAAAGACAAACTTTAACAAAGCACCTTGTAGTACCATCATCATAATCATTATTAAAAAGCATCCAAAGGTACCTGACTGGCTCAGTTGGTAGAGCATGTGACTCTTGATCTCGTGGTCATGAGTTCAAGCCCCATGCTGGGCATAGAGCTTACTTAAAAAATAATAAATAAATACATAAATGTATTACCTATTTAAAAAAAAACATTCACGTAACTATTAGAAGCTCTGTTCTATGTCATATAGAAAACAAAATGTAGGGGCGCCTAGGTGGCTCAGTCGGTTAAACATCTGCCTTCAGCTCAGGTCATGATCTCAGGATCCTGGGACTGAGCCCCATGTCAGGTGAGTCTGCTTCTCCCTCTCCCACTTCCCCTGCTTGTGTTCCCTCTCTCGCTGTCGCTGTCTCTCTCTCTCGCTCTCTCTCTCTGTCAAATAAATAAACAAATAAATAAATTCTTAAAAGAAAAAAAAAAGAAAGCAAAATGTATGGTCTCCGTTCTGATACTGCAGTGGAGAAAGAAATGTTATCAACACTTACAAATAGGATAAGGAGAAAATTACTAGACTGATACTCTCTGAAGGTAGGACACAACTCATCCATCACTAGTAGTTCCAATGTTCCAAATACCCTGTGTATATAGTAGTGGGCTTTCAAGTTTCAAGTTTTAATGTTTCTTGCTGAGCTTTAAGAACAATGAATAATTCAACTCAGGAGATTAAATCTTTGTACTGGACTTCATGTGAGTGAAAGCGTTTCTGTTAAAACAAGAAGATAAGTCACAGCTTGGGATCTAGCCATCATTTGAAAATCACTTCAGAAAAATGTGTATAAAGGCATTAAAAAGATGGTAACTTAAAAAAATGTTTTTAGGGGGCACCTGGGTGGCTCGGTCAGTTAGGTGTCTACCTTCAGCTCAGTCGTGATCCCAGGGTCCTAGGATTGAGCCCCAATCAAGCTCCTTGCTCAGCCAGGAGTCTCCTTCTCTCCCTGTCTCAACCCCTGCCATTCATGCTCTCTCTCTTTCTCTCAAACAAACAAACAAACAAATAAATAAATAAAATCTTTTAAAAATATGTTATCTTCCAGGGTGCCTTGGTGTCTCAGTCGGTTGAATGTGTGACTGAGCTGAAATCAACTCAGGTCATGAATACATGGATCATGAGATCAATAGAGCCTGGCACCAGACTCCACATTCAGCAGGGAGTCTGTTATGTCCCTTTCCCTCTGCTCCTCTCCCCACTTGCCCTCTCTCTCTCTAAAATAATAAGTAAATAAATCTTTTAAAAAAATGTTATCTTCCCAACAATGCATCCCCAAAGTAACATGCATATCACTTAAATTTTAAAAGTATAAATGTGTCCAAAGAAATTCTAAAGTCTTTTGGAAAACTCACTCATTCAATAAATACTTAGTGAGCACCTAGTAGGGGCTGGAATTTCAAGATTCAGGGAAGGTGGGGGGGGTGGGATTGTCAGGTCACTGATGATTCCTGGCTTCAGGAATTCCTGCCCACAAGTAGGGAAACATGATTAAAATCAATACAAAGTATTTATAAACTAGCCACTTTGAAAGGTAAAATGTAGGGATAGAAGTTTCTACGAAAGGCTCAATGAGAATGGCCCTCATCAGGAAGAGCAGGGAAGCTCCTCTGAGGAAATAAAGTATAATGGAAGAAAAGAAGAGATTATATATAGTCAGAGGTGTGTATGTGTTAAAGGGTAAAGGAAAGAAGAAATTTCCCAGGTATAGACAAATCCTTGGTATGGCCTTGAGATGGTAAAGAGGCTAGTGACTTGTCACCATCTGGACCCTTGCCCAACAACTACTGCTTCATCTCCCAAGAACTGCCCTAGCCCCCCACTCCAACACCCTGCATTGATCATGTAAAGGGTTAATCCCCAGCTCAGCAAGGGGCTTCCAGAACCTGCTCTAGTCCATGTCCCTTCTGATTGGTCAGTGTCCATGCCCTACTGCTGGTTAAATATTTTGGCAGTCTGCTGTGGAAATAAGGAATAGAATATGCAAAAGCCTTGGGGCTTAAGGGTTCATGGCTTGTTGCTAGAATAGAAAGAAAGTTACTGAGATGAAATGCAGGGGGCCAGGTTGAGTGTGGTATGAAATGAGACTGCTGATGTATAATGTCTAGCTGTAGATCTCATATGCCTGGCTAAGAATACTAGTATCAAGAGAAAGTCCTTTGAAAAGTCACTGCAGTGTTAACCAGTGATTGCCACAATCAATGAACATTCAAATCAGACATATTATAATTTGTATCAGACATAAAAGGATGAAAAGAAAACATTTTGCAACATACCAGTTTCATTCTTACCTTCAAATTCATAGAAATCAGAGGCTACATAATATTAGGCAAACCCTCTGATTTAAAAGAAGAAAAACATATATTCTAATATTCTTACATATGCACACACACATACCCAAACACACACACAGAGACACAATGAATAAGGTTTGAACATAAAATAAAACCTCACTTGGGAACATTATTTCTAAAAATTATGTTGCTCATTTTTAATCAGTGCTGAAGTAGGGCACTGACTTTATAAATAATGAAAGTAATTAATACAATCACGACCTGACTTCTCAGCATTGCTAAGTATTGTCAACGGAGAGAAGGGACATATAAAAATTGTCCCACTTCTGAAATTACCAAGCTAAAATAAATAACAAAGGAAGCTACTGAAGCAAGAGAAATACAAATCAAAATGTCATCTGCCACATTAAAATATTCTACTAGTCATAGGAATGTTTTAAATCAAAGAAAAAATAGCCTTTAGAATTTTCTCTGCTAATAGACATTTGCATCTGGGGGCTACAGCTTAATATATTCACAACACGTTTCTCATGGCAATCTTTAAATAGCCCCCAAATTTAGTACATATTGACAACTGTACTATCTATTCTTAATGTCAGCTGAGCTAAAAAAAAAAAAAATGCTAGACCTTGGACTCAAAACCAAAAATGCTCTAAATAGTTGTTCCTGGTTGCTCTAAAAGAAGAGGCCATTTGTGGCTTTTGTCACATACTTTACAAAAATTGCTCCTAAGATTGTGGATCATGAAATATTGATATATATTTATAGTATTAAAAGTATACGGGCAACTTTGAATGTAGTCTTGGCAAATGCTCAGAGTTAAGCTTCTTTAGGTGGTAGAAAGTTTAGGCGTGAGAATGATCTGCCTTCGTTTGTATCAGAGTAATAGACACCTAATGAGAACTCTCTTTTTCAATGAGACAAACCCTACAGAAATTTTGTCTAGAAGGACTGCTTAACACATCTCTCAGATCCACAGAAAGACAACTCTCACTCTGACATGTGAGAAAGAAATTCCATTCTTTGAATATGTGTGGTTCCCAGCCCCCACCAAAACCCTCCCCCAAAACAACAGATTAGAGACCTGTACTACAATAAAAGACTCAATTATTAATGGATAAAAGTTTGTTGGGTTTTGTATGAGTGTTCCAGAACTTCTACTAACTCACCATCATGGAATACAACCATAATACCATAGCAGTCAACTAATAAATACGTTTAAGGATTTGATGCGACCGCACGGTGTAACGGTTAGCACTCTGGACTCTGATGCGACCGCACATCCTGCCAGGTCAGATATCAGGCATCATCTACCTCCCTTGTTTTCATTTACAATCATCATCTGAAATGTAAGTGGTCTCGTCTGCATACAAAACCTCTTCCCTGCTGGAACTGAATAGGCAGGGAATGAAATTTACATGAGCACTGGACTCCTAAGTCCAAGATTCTTGACAAAACACACATTCTCTGTAAAGTTCACAAATGTTCAGCAGGAAGGAGAGGGGAGCTTATAACATGCCCAAGTCTGATGGCGTCTTCACAGTTCTGTGTTTACAGTGGCACAATCAGCCAACACAGCAAATGCCAGCCAGAAGTCATCTCGGGCTCCCAAGGACCCCTACAGCACCTGATTTTCTTTCCTTCAATCTCAACATTTTCAACACCTTCCATTACAGTTATTTTGACTATGGCTTCCTTCTTCAACTAAGCTAAGATCTGCTAAAGCAAAAATAAAAACAAAACAAAAGCAAAAATAAAAACAAACCAGTAATTTATAACCTGTTGTAGGTTAAGGCCCCCTCCAAGAATTAGCCAAACCTGTGGATTCACCTACCTCCCTACCTGAATACAAACAGACTGATAGAACTTTTGTACACAATTGCTTTACTACAGTGAAAAATAATTTCTTTCACATAGATACGATATATATATGCAGACGTTCAAATATGCATGTGAATGTATACACATTTAGAGATTAATTTGTTTCTTTGTTCATGCAGAGATGAATAGAGACTATCAAAATAGAATTAAATATAAACTATACACAGAGAAAAAAAAACCTGTTAAAAATATTTGGAGAAGGCTACTGTTGAAGGCTTGACAAAGAAGTTGAAAGTATGAAGCTGCTTTTGGTATGGTGAGGCATGGCATCTGTGACATCCAGTTAATTTTTCCTTTTGGTCTTTCAGCAATCAGTGTACACAGGCAGAAACAGAACCAGAGTCACATTGTGCATACATCGAGTGGATGAGTCAGCTCTGTGAAAATGCTGCCAGAACACTCTGAGCTGCCTTGTGTTGATTTCAGAGCCTCTTTACTTTGTCCTCAGCTCAAAGACATCTTCTCTGGCCACTCAAAGAGATCTCCCTGTCCTCAATTCAAAGAGATTTGCACTGATGATATGTCAGGGAAAATTACGTATCCTTTTTTTCAGTTGGTTCCACTGGCTTCAGCCAAACATGCACTAAAGGGAAAAGACACAGCCACCAAAACATGCCAACCTATCTCCTCCTCCAAAAGATTAGACAAAAATGTCAACCCTTCTTAACTCCAAAGAGGGCTTAACTTCAATGTTCTTGCTTTATGTTAACCTCAAATGAGCATAGCCATTTCCAGGGCATGCTATTATACAAGTATCTCTCCAACAATGAATGGGTGACTACCTGGCATGCAACGCTGACCCTTGTTATGTGTTCAGGACAATACTTTTGTTTTGGAACAAGTCCGAATTTCAAAAAAAAACCCAAAATTGTGGGATTTTCTAATGCAATCTTCATCCCTGACCAAGAGATTGTCTCATGTTTTTCTAACATAATCAGACCTAAGTTGCTCTTTTGGGAATTTTTTTTTTTTTTTTTAATTTCATACCTCTGTTGGAAGGAATCTTGCCAGGGCACCTGGGTGGCTCAGTCGGTTGGGCATCTGTTCTTGGTTTGGGCTCAGGTCATGATCTTGGGGTTGTGGGGTCAAGCCCCATGTCAGGCTGAATGCTCAGTGCAGCATCTGCTTGGCATTTTCTCCTTCTTTCTGCTCTGCCCCCCACCCCTGCTCACACACATGCTCTCTCTCTAAATTAAAAAAGAAGATGAAGAAGGGGTGCCTGGATGGCTCAATTGGTTAAGGGTCTGCTTTTGGCTCAGGTCCTGGGATCGAGTCCCACATCAGGCTTCCTGCTCAGTGGAGAGTCTGGTTCTCCCTCTCCCTGCCCCCACGCTGGTGCTCTCTCTCGCTATCTCTTTGTCTTTCTGGAATAAATAATTAAAATCCTTAAAAAAGGAAAGGGAAAGGAAGGAAAGGAAAGGGAAAGGAAAAGAAAAGAGAAAGGAGAAAAGAAAGAAAAGATCCATGCCCTAATTAAGGGACTTAGACTTTGGGGTCTCACCACATTTAGTGATAATGGGAAAACTAAACAATAAGCAAATTCTATGACATATTTTTATCCTTGACATTTTCCAAATGAAACAGGAACAAAATGAACAAAGACAAATTTCCATAATTATAAATGCTGCATGAGTCTTCTTTCCTTCTTATTAAATGGGAAATTATTGTAGACCTCAAGACACGGTGATGAGAAACAACGTACCTTTCCTAAGTCTGCATAACAACATTCCTTGCCATCATGTTTATTTAGAATTTTAAAATAGCTTAATAACAATATGATGGAAATGTTTTTCTACAAAGATAATTTTCAAACTTTCAGAAAGGAAAATGAATAGTAATATAATAACCACTGCCTTTTATTGAGTGTTATTTCTCAGGTACTGTTCCATACGTTAACCTATTTCATCCTCAGAATAATCCATAAACATTCATTCTGTTATCACTCCCATTCTTCAGATAAAGAGACACACAGATCGGTCAAAATATTTACCTCCCCAAAAGGATGACAGGTGCTGTGTATTTTCTATACATATTTTTTCACATAATAGGTGTGAAATGGAATGCTTAGGCAATAGGACCATTAGGGAACCATAAAGTATGAGCTGATACTGTATATAATTTTAAAACTCTGTATTAATATAATGGGCAATTGAAGTCAGTTCATTAAGTTATAGTGCATTAAATTTCATTAAATTTTTAAGAAATTAAATTTCTTCTATCAAGGGAAAGGACAGGGCTATTTAAATAAACAATTCTTCTGCTTGATTTCAAGCTTGTACACTGTGATAACACACCATCCCTGTTGCAGGCGTGAATTAAGCCTGAATTAAGAAGAATTTAGCAACTCTATTTAGGATTAAATCAAAATATCTCCAAGACACACGAAGTCACAAACATTAGGTATAAAACAGTGTGTGCGAAGTAGGATACTTTTTGTATGGGGACAAAAGTCATATATCTATATACATTTGTAAGCATGGAGAATAGTTTGAAAGGATACGTGAGAACTGAAGAGAGCAGCTGTTTCTGGGGAGGAACTGTGCATTTGGGAACAGGGACTAGAGGAATAAAATATTTTTTTTGTTTTTTTTCTTGAGAAATAAAATATTTTTACATTATTATATATTATTATATATTTTAAATTTTCTTCAGTATACACATATTGGTTGCTTAATACAAAATATATAAATATAAAACATTAACAAACAATTTTAAAAGAAAAAAACTTCATTTCTAACATGGTAATAGGTCAAAAACGTGTAAATAATTTTACTGTCAGAGTCAAGTAGAAAAAGGAAAAAGGGGGTTGAAAAGTACTAGAAAGAACATTTGGCATTCCCAGCAAGGCCATTCTATTTCTTCCCTCATAATTTTGGATGAATAAGAACATTCACTAAGTGCCTACAGCATGTCAGGGACAGACACAGAGAAGACATTTTAAAGTAAAATATCATCTTTGCCCTCAAGAAGCATGCTGGTCCATAAAAAGATTCTGGAGTGGAGAAAAGAAGTCTGCAACAGGATGTTAATGTGAAGTTCCTTCGGCCACCCAGACACAGTAGGGATCACATCCCAAATGAAAGGGAGTTTCCAGAACAGAATGGGGAACAACTTTTCAAAGGAGATACCGCAAAACCATTTGTCTGGCTCTGAGACCCCTGTTCCCATGAGAGGTTTCAGAAGACTAAGTGAAGGCTTTGAAAAATGTTTCTTTGAAGACAATTCTGGTAAGTTCCACCCCCTTGGGGGCAGGAAGAAGGGTACTTCTTTGCAGCTCTGCTTTAAGGATTCCAGAGAGAGCTGCACTCAGGGAATGCTGGAGTCTAGGACCACACTAAAGAACTAAAGAGTAAGAGCAGACTGAAGCAGAACAGAAGATTGCAATGTGGGAAGGAAATGGATCTTAAGAAAGGACAGGAGCAGAGTGCCTGGCATTTCCTGGGGGCCAGATACACACTGGGGAGTACACGGGGGAAGGCAGTGCCACATGTTCCAAGTAAGAGAAGCACCTGACTGGGAAGAGGAGACCTGCCAGAGGGAAGCTAGCATACCTCTGGACTTCTGACAGCTGAGGAAGTAGAAGATGACAAGGTTGGATGGGAGTGTATCACCAAAGAGACCAGAGGGAGGGACATATCCAAATTCTGGGGATCTCTAAAGAACCCATGAAAGAACCAATGAAAGAAAATAGCAGTTCTACATTACTGGCGAGTGTAAAGTGCCATGACCTTAAATCACTCTAATGGAATCCATCAAGTACCAGTGGCTGGCCTCTTTCCTCTCTTCCCTTGTAAAACACTAAGCCAAATTGGAATCAGCAAATTAAGGGGAGGAGGTAAGGACATGCCAGATAAGAAGGGAAGCCGAAGAACTCTTTCTCTAACTGCTGACTTCCCCTCTCCAGCAGCTGAGTGCTGGAGGGAGATTAGTTTTGTCTCCAAATTAAGTTCTAAGTTTTACTATTACACAGGAAAGGGCACTTTAATTTTTTGATCAAAATTACATCTGATATCTAAGCATCAGCAAAAGTACAGTGTATAGGGCTACTTGGGTTTTTCATGCAGTGGCAGAAGAGGATTCTATAGAAAGAATCTAAGGGGAAAACGAGAGACAACAAAGCTGCCTTCCAGTCCCAGCTCTTGAGCTGTACCTTTTCAATGTACAGTTATAGATAAGAAGTATGACCAAGGGGCGCCTGGGTGGCTCAGTGGGTTGAGCCTCTGCCTTCGGCTCAGGTCATGATCTCAGGGTCCTGGGATCGAGCCCCGCATTGGGCTCTCTGCTGGGCAGGGGTCCTGCTTTCCCTTCCCCTCTCTGTCTGCCTCTCTGCCTACTTGTGATCTCTCTCTGTCAAATAAATAAATAAAATATTTAAAAAAAAGAAGCATGACCAATAGTTAGGAAATGAGGACACTTCACAGGACATACTAGAACAGGTGGCATCTGAGGTAATTCTTAAATTAAAAAGGGCTTACCTAGGGAACATGGAAGAAGAGAGGTACGGGAAAACATAATAACATCAGCAAAATTCAATATTGTGAGTGATTCATCGTAGTGAATAAAATGATTCAGGGAACGACCAGAAAGCACTGGGCTGAGAGATGGAGAAGCCCAAAGTTTACGATGTGAGCAGAGGAAGAACTCCTTGAGGATAGAAAAGGACCGTAAGAGGCACAGGGCAACCCATAGATGGACGGCATTATAAAAGCAGAGTGCATGCAGAGTGCATGGATTTGCAAGGGAGTGATGGAGAACATCTCAAACACTGATTGCCTGGGGCTGTGAGTGTGAATCTATGGGGACTGTAAATAGGCAGAAGGGTTCTTTCCACAGTGATGGAAGTATTCTAAAATTGGGTTATGGCAATGGTTGCACAACTCTGTAAACTTACTAAAATTCACTGAATTGTACACATAACATGAGTGAATTTTATGGTATGTAAATTTGACCTTACTAAAGCTAATTTTAAAATGTACACAAATAGGGAGAGAAAGAAGGAGAGCAAGAAAGATGAGAGAGAGAGAGACTGATTGAATCAAGACCAACATGCCTTTGGCAACGTTATCGTGCCAGGCTCAGTGCAGTCCTGGTGAAGCTTCAGCCACATTGTGGAGGACAGAAGTGTAAACTAGAGGGCAAGGAAGTGGCCATAGCAGGAATCAGCTACTCTTTGAATAATTTAGAATGAGAGAGACGGGACAGTGGTTGGAGATAGGCAGAGGGTCGATGGAGAGTCAATGAAAGCTATTTTTAAGTTGGAAAATTCTTGAGCATATTTATAAACTGAGGGGAAGAACTGAAAATATAGGAAGGAAAAGGTGTCTTTTTCTAGAGGAGACACTCTTCTTGGAGTTCACCTGCACGGTATTGATTCTGCCTCAGCCAAAATCACATGAGCAAGATTGAAGGTATACGGTGAAGGGGAAAGAGAAGTGATTCACTACTATTCAGTAGCTAAAAGAGAAAGAGGACTCTGGGATGGAGATGTCTTGTTGTGGACTATCCCAGCCTGGGCTCTGAATCAGTGTCTGCAAACCTTCAGAGATACACTGAAGCCTGGCCAGGAACCAAGTGCTCACCATGTCCTGTCTCCCTATGGTTGTACTGTCACTTTCATAGGTAAATTAATACAGAAACTATGGTTTGATCTTAAGGGGTCACTCCATTTAAGGGGTCTCTCCATTTGGGGTTCTAAACCAACTGTACCACACCACACTTCTTTCTTTTATATCACAAACTACTCTGGCAGCAATTTGAGTATGCGTTCTACATAAACATTCTCAAAGCACTCAAACATTTATGAAGACTAGTAATTAGATATGATACTAGTACAGCACTTTGGAGAATCCCTTAATCTACAAGAATTCCAAACCATCATGTTGGCACAGTGGGTTCTAGGGAGATATGACTGGCAAACCCTTACTACTTAATGTGTGCCAAGCAAGGTTCTAAGAACTTTATAAATGTCAACACTATGGGGCGTCTGGGTGGCTCAGTGGGTTAAGCCTCTGCCTTTGGCTTAGGTCATGATCCCAGGGTCCTGGAATTGAGCCCCGCCATCAGGCTCTCTGCTCAGCGGGGAGCCTGCTTCCTCCTCTCTTTCTGCCTGCCTCTCTGCCTACTTGTGATCTCTCTCTCTGTGTAAAGGGGATAAAGAAAATCTTAAAAAAAAAAAAAGTCAACATTTGTACTATAACCATTCCCATTTTACAGATGAGGTTACTAAGATAGATAAAGGTTAAGTAACATGTCTAATTTCAGATAAATGACCCTGCCTAAGTCTGGCATTTCTAAACTAATCCCTAGTTGTTATGTCACCTAATCTTAATTGGTTTACCCTAAAACATGAGTAGAATGTGGTTCTTAGAAGCTTTAGCTCTCTGACACAAAGATAGCTAGGCATACATACCAGGTGATGTGTTCAGGCTCTGGGATAGTGGTCCTCAACTGGAGTGATTATGCCCGTCAATGGACATTTGCTGATGTCTGAGGAGGTTTTTGGTTTTCGTAACTGGGGATGGAAAGTCTATGGATACACTACTGGCATCTAGAGGGTAGGGGCCAAGGAGGGGAGTCACTAAACAGTCTATAATATACAGGACAGTACCCCATAACCAAGAATCATCCACCCACAAATACGAACTGTGTCAACGTGAGAAAACCAACTCAAGAATGGTTTGGTATCAGAAGACCCCCCAAAACCAGCTTCTGTCAGCCTGGCAACTTACTGTTCACATCTTTACAGAACAAAGGGCACACTTCAACCCTCGTGTGCCCTGCTCTCAGACAACCAGGAGCCTCAGATGAAAACACAACAGAAGACCGTGGTGGCCCTACTTTGTAAAAATAACTTTTTATTATGAAAAATTCTAATCACATACAAAATAGGATAATGAATTCCCATATATTCATGATCTGACTTCAACAAATATCAGTACTCTGACCTTGTTCTGTCTGTAGCTCCACTCACCTCACCCCCATTTGATTATTATGTCAGGTATAATTGGCATACACAAGAACAGCTACAATTTTAATACAGAATTTTGAAAAATTATTTTTATTGTAAAATAAAGCAAAGATCTCTCCACTGTAAAGTAAAATATGAATCCAAAGACAAATGTATGGCTCCATGAATCATTATTAGGAAATGATGATTTCTACCGTGGCCCCATTTTAAAAAGTGTCTCTTCTCTCCTGCTCTATCAGGAATGGCTTCCCTGATATCTAGCTTCTAAGTTTATGTTTCCCAAACTTTGGGTTATGTTTCACTTGGGGGACTACTGTACAGTGATTTTTGTTTGTTTGTGTGTGTGTTTGTTTGGAGACAAATGAAAGAAGAGAAAATAATGATCAAATGTACTGAATTTAATAAGGGTTAGTACTGTTTTGCACAAGGATACTACAGAAATACAATGTATTAAATAGCGAGGCCTGAAATAACTATTATTTCTTACTAGGAATGGTGGTTAAGAATAGCTTAAAATCATGAGAGGCAGAAGGAACTGTGGTTCAATATGGAGAATATGTGGATACATTCTATGTGTGTACATATATAGAAATACATGGCAAAAACATATATTATGTGTGTACACATACACACACATACCACGTTTTATAGCCGTAGGCAAGTAACTTGTTATTTAAACCTCTTTTGCTCTCAAATTCGGCATCTGTAAAACTGGGGCAGGAAAGATGTACATAATTGGTTTATTGTAAGGATTAAGTAAGATTGTGATTATATGCTGAGCCAACTCCTTGGTATTCAAGACGTAACAGTTGCTGCTATTATTTCAAAGAAATTGAACGTAATTGACAACTTGAGCAGAGAGAAATAAAAGACTTGAAGTACTAACTCAAACATAGGTCTCTAACTCATTTTAAGGAGATATTAACTGCTTACATCTTTTTAAAAGTACTTGTTCTGCTTAACTGTGTTTTTTAAAGTTGCTTTATCACAATGAAAGGAGTGATTCTGACACCTTTTAGAAATGCTAATCGTGGCTATGAATAGTTATCTGCTTAGAATTCACACCTATTAGGGGCTGTATCTAGGTGTATAAAACATCCACTCTATCAACACAGAAGTGTAAATCTAAATTGAGGCAAACTGTGATAGTGGCTTGAATTTATACCCACAGCAATTTCAGCTGAGGAGACGGGGAGGAAAAGTACCCTAGGATCCCTCCCCCACCACAACAAGCCTCTATTTTTTTCATACAAATAAATAATCGTTCTGATGAAGCCCATACTCCACAACGGTGAGAGGCGGTGAAAGGATCCTCAAACTAATTGCCCATATGGAATAATCTGGAACATACATAAGGACGGGTGGAGATGAGCACAGGAGCGTGTGTGCCCATCTACCTTAGCCTTGAGGGTGGTCCACATGGTATGATGTGAGCCCAGGGCTGCCAGACACTCTGATTTTTTTGGAAGATGCTAGGCTTACAGAGTTTTATAGATGTTCCTGTTTTCAAACATTTCAAACTAATAAAAATACAACTTCAAAACATTTGTGTTGACCAAAATATGTCTGCCATTCAGATGCAATCCATCTCAAAATCTCTGACCAAAATGCACTTTTCCACTTAAAAATTTTGAAAAGCATAATTGATCACTCTTGCTCCTGAGGAAATACACCACACTGTATATTAGAAACACTTCAGTATTTTTTCTAATCATAAATACAAATTTCTGGGGCTCCTAGGTGGCTCAGTGGGTTAAACCTCTGCCATCGGCTCAGGTCATGGTCTCACAGTCCTGGGATCGAGCCCCACATCAGGCTCTCTCCTCAGAGGGGAGCCTGCTTCCCCCTTTCTCTATGCCTGCCTCTGTGCCTACTGGTGCTCTCTGTCTCTGTCAAACAAACAAACAAACAAACAAATAAATAAAATCTTTCTTTAAAAAATACTATTTCCTTATTGTACACTCAAAACTAATATAACATTGTATATTAACTAACTGGAATTAAAATAAACACTTAAAAAATAAAACATACAATTTCTTTTGAAAAAATTTGTTTTGGGGCACCTGGGTGGCTTAGTCAACACCTCAGGTCATGATCTCAGGGTCAAGAGATCGAGCCCGGTGTCGGGTTCCACAATGAGCGTGAAACCTGCTTGAGATTCTCTCTCTCCCTCTGCCCCCCCTTCCCGCTTACATGTTCTCGCTCTCTCTCTCAAAAAATAAATAAACAAATAATTAATTAATTGATTAATGATTTATTTTATTTTTTCATTGGGCAAAGTGCAACAATGAAAGAGAAGATGCATCTTTCCCATGTGTCAAAGGAGAAAATATCTATTATGCAGAAAGTCTTCCACTGTATCCAATGAAATGGTTCTCATCCATCAACTAGTGGGCTGATGTCCAAGAACCAAAATTTTGCAGCCAAGGATCAGAGGGTACCAAAGATGGTACCCACATGGGAGATACCTCAATTCTGCGTACACAGGCTGCCTCATGCCGCAAGGAGCCTCTTCTCTACCCCAGCATGCCACACGGGTATCAGCATTTTCTGTGCATGCCCTATGTGAAATATTAGGAAAGCATTTGTTCACTCTTGGCAGGAAAAGTCTGAAGACCTGGATGTAGACCACGAGGTGCAACTAAAAGTTAACACGCTTCAGTTCACACGACAGTAATCTATGTGCTTTCGTTTCCCCATATAGACAGATTTAGGGAGCGGAACTGAATTCACCAAAAAACCTGCAGAAAGATTTACAGGTAAAGGCCCAATACTGAATACCAGCACTGCTTCTTACGCACCCAGAATTCTACCTGAAAACATTTACGACAAATATGCTGATAATGGACACTGTGGTTTCTGGTTGGCTTTAAGAGCAGATTCTGCTTCCTTCTGGCTTCTCCAGACCCTCCAGGTAAAGGACCACTATGTGGATATTTGAGCTTCTATTTCATTTTGTAGGACCAGAGAGAGTTCCTTTGCCGGGGCTTCACATCCCAGGATAACAAAAACAAGTGATACTTTCCACAATACATACTTGAATTTTCCTCATATACTCCAAATACGAGGACATTAAAGAACCAGGCAGACATGGGAAGTTAGTGGAGAGTGCCCGGTGGGAAGGGCGTGGAGCTGCCCATGGCGCATCCAGTGAAAAGGGTCAGCTGGTTCTCCCTTCCAGACAATAGCCACTAACCTTTTTGTTCTCATGTTGGCAACTCATTTTTGTTTTTAAACACAGAATGGCTCTAACAAAACTTGCCTTAGACAAGATGTGGCCTGCAGGCTGGCAGTTTGAGGTTTCTGAATGGCAAGTTACAGGTGAAGAACGACAGAACAACAATAATAATCAAAATACCCCTTTTACAAATAAAGACAAGCTCTCCCATGCTCACTTTCTGCTGGGCCGTATCTGCGCGCATCCCTGCTGTCTGCCCAAGAGCCTGTCACGGAGCTTGGCTCACAGCAGACGCTCTAAACAATATTTGCTGAATTAATGAACAGCACACTTCGGGAAGTAGTTGCCACACTTGGCTCCGTATCAGACCATCTGGGGGAGCTTTGCAAAAACGCTGATCCCCCAGTCCCTCTGCATCATAATTTCCAGGCACCAGGCCCAGAACTGTTGCTGTTGTTTTGTTGTTGTTGTTTTAAACTTTCCAGAGTAATTCTGCTGCAGGGTCACTGATGCATTCCCAAGCACTGGCTAGGACAGAGTGAGCTTCCAAGTTCCAGCCCTAGGTGTCAGTAACAAGACTGAAAGATGTCTTCACCTCTGGGGCTGTTATAAAACTTTTAATGTGCGTTTAGTTTCCCTGCCATCTCCTCCTTTTGCCGGTTCTGCGATTCCTTGTTCACAGGGAAAGAGGAGGCAGGATGGAAAGTTCAAGTTGTTCCGCCAATGCACAGGATGTTTCCCAAAAACCACTGAGAAGATTCAACAAAAGCCTCAGCTAGAAACACATTTAGAGAGAAGGAAGAATTTCCTTCAAGACAAAAAAACATGTTTCCCAGCTAGGGAGATACGGGGGTCTGGAAGTTCACAGAGAAGCAGTAAGCCTGAAGAGAAGAGCGGTTACTCGGCATTTCCCAGAAAGGTGGACTCGGGAAAGATTCCAAGATGGAAGCAGGGACAAGCAGCCTGACAGGAAGGGACACATGGAGACAACCTGGAAGAATGTGCCTTCTATGCAGCCCACCCTTCCAAGTCTTGCTCATTATCACCTCCTTCATGCTTCACTGGCTCCATGAAGACTCTGGGAAATATAACAGGACACCTGGGGAGGAGGAATGGGTGTCTGCCACTTCAAACAAACAAACAAACGTAAACTGAATTACAAAACTATAGGAGGCAGGTTTTCTTGTACCCTAAGAGCTTGTGGGTTGCAAATCTAACCTCCAATACCCCGCTACAGCAAGGCTTTTTATAAAAACTTGGGGTGATACTTAGTTGAGAGGATTTTGTGCAGATTAATTAGTAACTGTGAAACACTTTGGTGGGTGCAATAAAGATTCGCTTTATTTTGGTTACATAATCCACTAATTTTACAGTTTGAAAGCAGAGTGATTAAAGTTTGATCACAAGCTAAGAAAGCCGAGAACGCTGAACTTCACTTAAAATTCTCTCCCCATGTATTCCTCCCGAGCCCAATTATTGCCAGGGTCAGACATCTATCATTTTATGTAGCAAAACTGGAGCTTGGAAACATAGGAGATACATTCTGATTTATCATAATAAAAATATTCCTGTTTAATGTTCATTTTGGAGACAATCTAGGTTATTGGAGCATGCATATCTGAATAATGTTTATTATCATGTGGGCATTCTGAAAACTGAAGTGTTTTATAATATAAAGGAGGTGTGGACATTCATGTCCTTGGTAGGTGGTATGTATTTTTTGCAAAATGCTCCTCCCTGAGGCAGCAATGGAAGAAAGAAATAAAAAACAAAGCTGCTGGCTCTATAGGGACCAATAACTAAAAGTCTGGAAATTGCTGAAGATTTGCTGCCACAACCCAAGCCCTCTCTTCACCAGAGTGTAGGCTGATACTGAGTTCAGGTACACACTGTCTAGCTATGGCCATTATGCACATCTCTGCCCATTCCTAAATATTCTGAATATCACCTTTGTTACCTTTCAAAAAATAGTTTAGTGGGCTTTTCATATTGTACAGGACTGTATAAATGGCCATTTTCTAATATTTTAAAAAGAAGGCCCCACATGAATTCCAATGTGTGCTATGGTATTTTCCTCTCGGAACATGGTGACCCATGGACACAGGCCTGACATAAGTGAGTACATACCTCACCCAGGATGGAAGCTCAGAATGAGACTCAACTATTTCTAGTGCCCTTTTGGGCAGGAGTGTCACTTTGAAATTTCAGGATTCGATTTATTGTTAAGTATTTAGCGCCAAATACTGGTGCTAAAAATGTTTCTCTTAAAGTACGAAAAGGCAAATGCTGATAGTAATTCCTGTCTTTTATTGACTATCATGTGCTTGGCACTGAGTTCATTTAATCCTCCCAAGGGCCCTAGGAGGGGAGTGCTAAGACTCCGGCCACCTACAGAGAAGCAAAGGAAGGCTTAGAGAAGGGAAGTAAGCTGCCCATTTTCACCCAGCTTCCGAACAGAGGTCTGGAGTCTACCCCAATGCAATCTTGGGACTTGGGCTGCTCTATTACCACTGCCAATAACATCCAGGCGCTCCCTTCACCAGCTTAAACCATCCATTCTTTCTGAGATGGAACAAAAAAATAACAATTTAATACTATGTCATCTAGACAGTCCCCACACAGATATTTCTACTGTGGGGCTCTGATGCTGCTTTTTTGTTAGGTACTGGTTATCATTTCTTCTTATTTGTACAATTGAGTTCACGGGCACATTTGTACCTTCCTTG
Organism: Taxidea taxus jeffersonii; assembly: GCA_003697995.1. Classification (NCBI taxonomy): domain Eukaryota; kingdom Metazoa; phylum Chordata; class Mammalia; order Carnivora; family Mustelidae; genus Taxidea; species Taxidea taxus. The sequence continues at coordinate 48,366 of RCUC01154136.1, read as the reverse complement.
TTCCTTTGAGCCTCTGAGGAGGAGATGGGGAGTGGGCAGGTGAAGAACTAAGACTGCAAGCAAGTAGATTTATAAAAATAATACAGTGGGGACGCCTGGGTGGCTCAGTTGGTTAAGTGGCTGCCTTCGGCTCAGGTCATGATCCCAGCATCCTGGGATCGAGTCCCACATCGGGCTCCTTGCTCAGCAGTGAGCCTGCTTCTCCCTCTGCCTTTGCCTGCCTCTCTGTCTGCCTGTGCTCGCCCCTGTGCTCTCTTTCTATCTGACAAATAAATAAAAAAAATATTAAAAAAATAATAATAATACATTGGTACAACAAAAAGTCCCTTCCTATAGTCTGAACATAAAGGCATTATTTCCCATGTCCACACTGTATCTGTTCAGAAAGTGGGCACCATTTGCTAAGAGGTAACGGAATGACCTGGCAAAGAGCCTTCCAAATCAGCACACACAAAATCCAGACCTGCATGACCTGTCATGCAGCATGTTCTATTAGGGAAGCTGGGCTTCTTCAAGGTTACTACTCCAGGGGACAATGTTTCTAAGAACTCGGAAAGTGCATAGTTAGCAAAACACTTCCCTCTTCCAGGCCTGGCAGCCATCCATGTTCGCAGAAGCATACACTTGAAATAAAAAGCCAGCCGCTCCACAGACACCGGGATTCCTCTATGGCTTCTACTTCTGTTTATACATTTTCCTGAGATTTTCAGAGATTTTTCTCATCTGTCTTTCAGCGGAAAGGGGTGGGGGAACGTGGAAACGTGTGAACAAAGAGTAAGAAACAGCTTTCGAATCCCAAGTTTGGGGGCTTTCCTCGTGTCCTGCTTAACAGTTAATAGTTCTCTTTCCACCATAGGAGTTTCTGTGAACACTGACTCGGTTATAAATGATGCATTGGTCTGGCTTTGGCTCTCAGCATGTTTCCTGTACTGTTCTTTTCCTTATGTTTGCCCTGTTTCTCTGAGCAGATGGTCACTGAAGTCTGATGAACATTTATTATATGCCACTCTCCATACAAAGTGCTTTACGTGGATTCATCTATTCATCTTCATGCGGACGGATAGGGTAAGCACTGACTCTTACGTCGGGGAATCTGACTTCGAGTTCTGAGGAATCTGAGTTTGGGAAATGAAAAAATTTGCACATGGCTCTTACGTGACACAGCCAGCAAAGAGCTCAAGGGCTCTACCTCCCTCTCCTTATACACCACTTCCTACCTGTTCAAGACTTTCTGCTGCTTCCCTCTACCCAAACGACATCATTAATCTCAAGTTAACCGGTGTGCAGAGGGTAAATCATACAGCCAAGTAGTATCACCGAATCAAACAATATTAATCAAGTGATCATCTATTTTATGTGCGTACATACACATACACACTCACATACATACGCACATACATGTCTATATACATGCACACAGGAAGGTAGTATATGCTATATATGTTTGTAATCATACTGTACAGATTATTCTGTATTTTTCCACTTAAAATATTTCAAACTTTTGGTTTTAATAATACAAATCATTGTGTCAAATAGAACAAGCCAAAAAGAAGAATAAACACTGCCAAAAATGTCACAATATAGATAAAATCACTGGCAGAAATTGAGACGTTAGCCTATCAAGTGTTGTTGAGTCAGTGAAACAAAAAGAACTTTTATATACTTTATTGAAATATAGGTTCAAATTAACTGCTATGGACAAAAATGTGTATCATTTGGTAAGTGAAGGCACCGACGTTTGTCTCCTAGGTACCCACAATGGAAAACCTCCTGCACCTGTACACCATTTAACATGTCCAACAACAACCCTCGTAGCATGACAGGTAATAGCAAAACAGAAAACAAACCGGGGCGCCTGGGTGGCTCAGTAGGTTAAGCCTCTGCCTTCGGCTCAGGTCATAGTCTCAGGGTCCTGGGATCAAGCCCCACATCGGGCTCTCTGCTCAGGGGGGAGCCTGCTTCCTCTTCTCTCTCTGCCTGCTTCTCTGCCTACTTGTGATCTCTGTCTGTCAAATAAATAAAATTAAAAAAAAAAAAAACAAAACAGAAAACAAACCGATGTCCTTCAACAAGTGTGTATTCAGTCAATGGAATACTACCAAGCAGAAAGGACTGACAGAAGTACAGTTTTACATATACACATAACTGAATCTCAAAATACATTAAATGAAAAAACAAACTGTGGAAGAAGAGAGTATAATACCATTTACGTGAAATCCCAAAAAATAAATAAATAAATAAAACTTAAGTGTTGTACAGAGTTACTTGAACACATATCAACACCAAAAAAAAAAAAAAAAAAAAGGGCAGGAAAATGATAAACGTAAAATTCAAATGGTACCAACTCTTACAATAAGGACAGGGACAGGAATAGAGAAAAACATAAAATAGCCTTCAAAGCCACTGATAATATTCTATTTCACAAGTTGTGTAGGGTGCTCATGAGTTCACTCTACTGTCCTTTATAAATTATGTATGGACAACATGGATTCTTTGGTATATGTGCTGCCGAAGCGAGCACAACAACATGGATTCTTTGTATGCATGAAGTGTTTCACTATAAAAGCAATATAAGATTTTTAAAAATCTTATTTATTTATTTATGAGAGAGAGAGAACACGAGCACACAAGCAGGGAGAGCAGGAGGAGGAGGAGCAGGATCGCTGCTGAGCAGGGACCCCAAAAGGGGTCTCAAGACCAAGACCCTGGGATCCTGACCTGAACTGAAAGCTGACAACCAACTGAATGACCACCTGGGCACCCTGAGATTGTTTTTCTTTTCCTCAACTCTATAAAGCTAGAGACTAGAACAAAGAGTTCACGTAGAATATGATGGCATATTGGTTTCACTACATGTCAACTCTCACCACTTGGTTGTAGCTTTCTACACAACTATGTGAAAAAGGATGCTCAGATCAAATCTGAGTTCTGCTGAAAGCATTCCCATGCCTGACTGCCAATGTCCGCTATGGGTGCAAGAAGACAGTGCTTCAGGGCCATGGGTTTCACCACTGTTGGTGCGGGACGCATGCTGGTGTATACGGCTATACCTGTGGTATCTTCCAGCCTACTTTAGGACAAAAAGGGACTTAAACACTAAAACATGAATTTCATCCTATAAAATGAGAAACAGCCAAAGCTTTGGAAAAAAGATGTATTTAAACAATTTGTGATTTAGAAAAATTAAGCTAGTGGCCACTGGCAAAATTGAAAGAAGGTAAATCAAGCCATTATAATAGTGGGTTATGGGGCCCCTAGGTGGCTCAGTTGTTTAAGCATCTGCTTTCAGCTCGGGTCATGATCCCAGAGTCCTAGAATTGAGTCCTGCATTAGCCTCCTTGCTCATTGGGGAGCCTGCTTCTTCCTCTGCCCCTCCAGCAACTTGTGTGATCTCCCCCACTTTACCTTCAATACATAAATAAAACTAAAAAATAAAATAAAATTAAGTAGTAGATTACTACTGGGGAGATTTTTCAAAACCCCTATGTTTTTGCTCTGTCTAAGCAAAATCTGAGGCTTGGCAATGTATGTATTTAAAAATTTCTTTTTTTTTTTTAATATTTCATTTGTTTATTTGATAGAAAGAGAGAGAGATCACAAGTAGGCAGAGAGGCAGGCAGAGAGAGAGGGGGAAGAAGGTTTAAAAGATTTACTAATTTTGATCCTATTTATTCTTTTCTACTTTTATAACTGAAAAGGTTCTCTTATGACTTCATATTCTTTTATATTTTCTTTATAATATAAAAAGTACTGATTAATAAGTTTTTAGGTTTTTTTCTTTTAAAAAATTAAGAATGGCTGTTTCCCAAATTTACCTAATAATTAAAAAGAACAGTGTGCTAAATTTCAAAATATTCAACAGGCAGAAAGTAAATGAAATGTGTGGAAAACTGAGACATGAGTAATCAAGATAAAGAGAATGTGAAAATATGCAGGCATTTAAGACAACAATATGATCAGGAAAAAAATAAGGCTGAAAACTCGCATATAATTTATTACTTAGGAATGATAATCTCTGGTGTTATCAGATCTTCTGTTACCATTTCACAAATGATGTCGCCAAGCTAAGGCTGTTGGATTTAATGCTCCAGGTAACGTACTGCTTATGACACTTATCATAAGTTTTCTACAAAAAGGGAGTTAAAGTGAAAATACTCTGAGATTCAATATGGAGAAAGATAAGTATATGTATTCATAAGAAACATGAATATAAGCTAAAATATTTTCCAAGTAAAATGATACAAACTAATTAAGTAGAATATTATAGGAAGTACCATAATTATGCCCTTAATATTGTTTTCTAAATTTACCTAGAAGATATTTATATTTTATATACAGATATTAATTTGCGTGCCTCCCCCAAGAAAAACCTAAGGGGCACTTTGATCACAAGAACTGCACAAACATGAATATTACATAATCAAACCTGTAAGTTTGTTCCCCATGATTAACTTCATGATGACCTCACAGCCCCCCCATTTCATACTGAGGTCACAGAAATGCTAAAGCTGGGTAGAAAAACAGAGACAGTACAGCAATAGGAAATGAAACTGGACAGATCAGTGATTTTGTAACCATCTAAGTCATTAAATTCAGAGTTTTTCCAGTGGAGGGGTGTCTAGGTGGCTGAGTGAGTTAAGCAACTGATTTTGGCTCAGGTCATGATCTCAGGGTCCTGGGATCTAGCCCTGCATCCTCGCATCCAGGGGTTCCTGCTCAGCAGGGTGTCTGCTTGTCCCTCTGTCCCTCTCCCTGCTCGTGCTCTCTCTCTCTCTCTCAGATAGGTGAATAAAATCTTAAAAAAAAAAAAGAAAGGAGTTTTTCCAGTGGAAATGAAGGTCAAGTACAAAGACTGCTAAAAGAACACAGAAAAAAAAAATTACTACTTCTTTGCAAGTGATTTTTAATCATATTTGACTGACAAGTTCAAGTTAAACTTTCAATTTGCAATGGTGGAATTTGTAGAGTCATTGAGGATAAATTAATCAGAAACTCTAGGAATGCAAGAGTCAGAAAGAACACAGACTGATTTTTCTATATTGATCAGAGACCACAGGCAGAAAATAAATTGGGAAAAGTGACATGGGAGGTCAAGCTGGCACTGAAAGGGGAAAGGCATTATTAGAATTTCTTCTCAATAAATTATGATATGAATTCACAACCTTATGATATAATAATGTATATTGAACAGCTGACAAATATTACGTATCTGACTTTGAGAAACTTTAAAGTTTAAAGGAGCCTTTATTCATTCTGATTGTATTGTCAAACTCTTCACTGAACATACGTAAAAATGTTCTGATTTTAAGTAGTATTTACAATATGGTTTTATGAGCACTCAAAATTATTTAATGATGCATAGATATATAGATATATTCTTTTTATCCAAGCACTGTTATTTACCAGTACATAAACTTTCTAAGGTTTATAGTACTGAATATAGACCATCTCCTTCTCTAAAATAAAGACCATATGAATGCTTCCAGAAAGACATGGCATTAACTCTCTCCTTCAGAATCCTTTAAGCTACTTATTTAAAAAGCCAATTATAGAGCCCCTTCCTCCCTGGGATTAACTGAATGAGAACATCAGTGTGAGATCAAGGAATCTACATTTTTAAAAGATAGCCTAGGTGACTCTCTGGTTCAGTGAAGTTGAGAAGTAATGAAAAAATATTTTAAAAACAATTCTGAGGCAGAGAACAAGAAACCTTCAAAAAACTGACATCAGTATTCCAAAACAACACATACAATGTAACGAAAGTTCCAGCAGGCAGGTGTAGGGATGTATGTCCTGCAGGGCTACTGTTTCAAATACCCACTAGTTAATCCGCAGCAATTAGTCGCTATTATTCCCATCTGAAATTAGAATGTCTATAATTTGCTTTAAATTTTTCAAAATAGAAAGCTATCCTTACAATTTCTCTGATAGGATGACTATTACGATCTTCAATCCTGTCAAAATAATTTTCTGAATGAAGACATGTATGCTGAGTGACTGCTCCCATACTCAATCAACCTTTAGGGCTTTGCGAAAATTATCCTTTTGGAATCCCCACTACTCTCCTTAATATTTTAATAACTCTAAATCTATTTGGTATCAGTTTTACCAGATTCAAATTCCACCATGTCTAAAGTGTTAAAATCCATCTGTCTATTCACAAGCATTAATGTAAGCATTTTAGTTATACATTCTCTGATCTAGTAGCTACCTTAATTTAGACTCTAAGTTCATTAAGATCAAAGGATCTTAGGTCAAGGCCTGTAAGGTCAAGGCAATTAAAGTCACAGCCTTTTATTAAGGTCAAGGCAATTAAAGTCACAGCCTTTTATTTAAATTGTATTACAAGAACAAGTTCTTGATCTTTTTTCCCAATAAAACATATATTTTTTTAAGATTTTATTTATTTATTTGACACAATGAGGGAAGGGAGCACAAGCAGAGGGAGTAGCAGGCAGAGGGAGAAGCAGGCTCCCCGCTAAGCAAGAAGCACGATGTGGGACTCGATTCCTGCACCCTGGGATCATGACCTGAGCTGAAGGCAGGCAATTAACCAACTGAGCAACCCAGGCATCCCAGAACACACAGAATTTTTAAATACGAAAGTAACTTTCTTAGGGATACTCTGATATTCTGTGATAAGAAACAAATGATATGAATTTGCTAAGCTGTTACTAAAAAAACACTTTGATAATATTTTTTAAATGTGACCATCTAGATCACATCAATAAAGCTGTCTTGATTATAGCCTATGTATTGTGTACCCTCCTCAGGCGATAAAAGGCAGAGTTGAGAACTGGGTCTAATTAATCTGTCTTGATTATAGCCTATGCATTGTGTACCCTCCTCAGGCGATAAAAGGCAGAGTTGAGAACTGGGTCTAATTTCTACCATCAATCACTCAACTACATCATCTCTCAATGACTCTATTTATTTCGTTTTTCTAAAGTAGGCTCCACATCTAGCGTGGTGCCCAATACAAGCCTTGCATTCACGACCCTGAGATCAAGACCTGGGCTGAGATCAAGAGTTGGATGCTTAGCCAACTAGAGCTACCCAGGTGCTCCTCCTAGTAACTTTCTAAAGTTCTTTTTTTTTTTTTTTAAAGATTTTATTTATTTATTTGACAGACAGAAATTATAGGTAGGCAGAGAGGCAGGCAGAGAAAGAGGAAGGGAAGCAAGCTCCCTGCTGAGCAGAGAGCCCAATGCGGGGCTTGATCCCAGGACCGTGGGATCATGACCTGAGCCGAAGGCAGAGGCTTTAACCCACTGAGCCACCCAGGCGCCCCACTTTTTAAAGTTCTTGATCTGGGGCGCCTGGGTGGCTCAGTGGGCTAAGCCTCTGCCTTCGGCTCAGGTCATGATCTCAGAGTCCTAGGATGGAACCCCACATCTGGCTTTCTGCTCAGCGGGGAGCCTGCTTCCCACCCACCCCCCACCTGCCTCTCTGCCTACTTGTGATCTCTCTCTCTGTGTCAAATAAATGAAATCTTAAAAAAAAAGAGATGTATTATAAAAAAAATAATAATAATAATAAAAAAATAAAGTTCTTGATCTGGGGCAATGCGTAGGTGGCTCAGTCAGTTACGCATCTGACTCCTGATTCCCACTCAGGTCATGATCTCAGGGTTGGGAGATCCAGCCCTATGCTGGGCTCTGCACTGGGCATGGAGCCTAAGATTTTCTCTCTCTCTCTCTCTCCCTCTGCCTCCCTGTCCCCCCCAAATATAAAAATAAAGCTCTTGATTTGGTTTCATTTCTTGAAACTTAGAACAATCAATGTATATCCACATCCTCAGGCCCCCAAAATAACTTTTTAATCCCATTTACTTTGTGTTCTTTGGTTTTATTTAAATTTTACTGATTTAGTATAATTAATTTTTTCTTTTACTACCTCTTTTCTGCACTTCACTCCTTTCCCCATATATATACACCACTCTATGATTCCCAAGCCACTTATTACAGGTTGACAAGCCAAAAGAACAGGTATCCTTCCATAGTTCCCCCCATTTTTACTAATTTAACTGTATTTAAATATATATACATTCATACAAACATATTAATACACAAATATATGCATACCTAACGTGTTTGTCATTGATTTGCAAAATGTATAGATACTGTTTTCATTCTGCAATTTGCTATTCTTATTCAGAAATACCCAATAAAAATTTCTCCAAGCCAATTGTGATGGTTCTAACATATCATTCTTCTTTTTTATTTATTTAACAGAGTGAGAGAGAGAGATCACAAGCAGGCAGAGAGGCAGGCAGAGAGAGAGGAAGGGAAGCAGGCTCCCCGCTGAGCAGAGAGCCCGATGTGGGGCTCGATCTCAGGACCCTGAGATCATGACCTGAGCTGAAGGCAGAGGCTTTAACCCACTGAGCCACCCAGGTGCCCCATCATTCTTCTTTTTTAGAGAGAGAGAGCATGTGAAGCGGGGTGTTGGGGCAGAGAAGAGAGAGAGAGAATCTTCTAAGCAGGCTCCACACCCAGCATGGGGTCTGAAGCAGGGCTTGATCTCAAGACCAAGATCATGACCTGAGCCAAAATTAAGAGTTGGACACTTGAGAGACTGAGCCACCCAGGTTCCTACCAAATATCATTCTTAACAGTTACACAGTTGAGCCTTGAACACGATGGGTTTGAACTATGCAGGACAAGTCACAGGCAATTTGTTGGATAAATACAGTTCAGTATTGTACATGTATCTTCTCTTATAATTTTCTTAATATTTTTTCTCTAGCTTCCTTTACTGTAAGAAATAGTACATGATACATGTAACATGCACAATTTGTGTTAATCGACTACTTACATTATCATTAAGGATTCCGGTCAACAGTAGCCTGTTAGTAGTTGAGTTTGGGGGGAGTCAAAACTTATATGCAGAGTTTTGACTGTGTAGGAAGGTTCAGTGCCCTTAACCCCTATGTTGTTCATGGTGAATTATATAATATATTGTAAGCAGATACACTGAAGTGTTGTCAACCCTGTCCAAACTCCTTAACAGACACACACACACACAATATTTCACTTCTATGGAATAGATTCTCAGGAATGAAAATATATGTAATGTGTAATTTTTAAGGGATGCCTGGGTGGCTCAGTTGGTTAAACAGCTGCCTTCGGCTCAGGTCATGATCCCAGCGTCCTGGGATCGAGTCCCACATTGGTCTCCTGGCTCAGCAGTGAGCCTGCTTCTCCCTCTGCCTCTGCCTGCCACTCTGTCTGCCTGTGCTCACTCCTGTGCTCTCTATCTGACAAATTAAAAAAAAAATGTATAATTTTTAAAACAAGAGTACCAGATTGCTTTATAAAAAGGATGAAACCAAAAAAAAAAATAAATTAAAAAAAAAAGGATAAAAAATTTATTTTTTTTTTTAAAAAAAAAATCCCTTTTTTTTTTTTTTTAAGATTTTATTCATTTATTTGACAGACAGAGATCCCAAGTAGGCAGAGAGGCAGGCAGAGAGAGAGAGGAGGAAGCAGGCTCCCCGCTGAGCAGAGAACCCGATGCGGGGCTCGATCCCAGGACCCCAAGATCATGACCTGAGCCGAAGGCAGAGGCTTTAACCCGCTGAGCCACCCAGGCGCCCCACAAATGCCCTTTTTCACTTTTGCCATGACTTCATGAACTTTGAGCATCCTTTTATGTATTTGCTAGCTCCCTGGTTTTACTTTTCTTGAATTACCTGTTTGTTTCTTTATTCCTTTTTCCTTTGAGCTATTTATATAAAAATAAAATTAACAAATGTCAAGAGTAAGAAATCTTTGTGTATTATGGATATTAACTCTTTGCCTGTCATCTACTTGCAAATTTCCTTCACCATATTTTCTACTGATTCTCTCTGTGGTAAAACTTTCTATGTAATAATTTTTAAGTTTTACATAGATAATAGGTCCATATTTTCTTTATATTACTTGGTTGCTACCGTAAGAATGTTTTCCCCACTATTAAGCACATAGCTTCTTAAATGTCCTCCTAAGATAGTTTGCATATTTAAATCCTTCACCTGTACAGAATTTATTTTAACACACACACTGTAAGGTAAGGGCCCAATCTGAACTTTACTCCAGATGGACGGCCATTCATGCCAGCACCACTTCTTAAACGAATCATCTATTTACCTCTAAACTGAAATGCCATCTTTGGTATACATTAAATTATCACATATACTAGGATCTATTTCTAGATTCCATATTCTAGTATGCCAATCTGTCTCTTCTTATGCCCAACCATGCAGATTTGGTTATAGTACGTTTATAGAAATAATGGTGATCAAAGGCACCCTTGCATATTTTTTAATTTTAATCCTAGTGGTTGGCTGTTTAAACTCATACAAGTTGATTTTAAACATTTTTTGTATAGATGCTTTGTCCTATCTAAACACTTTGTATTTCTATTTTACCTATATTTTTAAAAAGATTTTATTTATTTATTTGACAGAGAGCACAGGCAGGGGGAGTGGTAGGCAGAGGGAGAAAGAGAAGAAGGCTCCTCTGCAGAGTAGGGGGAGCCCAATGTGAGGCTCGATCCCAGGACCCTGGGACCATGACCTGAGCTGAAGGCAGTCGCTTAACCAACTGAGCCACCCAGGTGCCCCAAGGAATAACAGCTGATCCTCATAGAGATTTTTTTAGTATATATTTATTATGGTCATATGGTTTTTCCAAACTAATTTGTTGACCCTTGCGACACAGTGAAATAGTCTTATGTTCCTGGAATAAGCCTTCTTTGGTCAGAGTTATCCTCTTAATACACTGCTGAATTCCAATTGTTAATATTTTAGTTAGAATTCTACATTTAAGTTAGAATTATCTTTCCTGAAACCACATGTATATAGGTCATTTCCTTCTTATATACCATATCATTCTGGCATTAAAATTATGTAGTCTTCATAATATACACTGAACTTTCAATATTTTTCTAGGGCATTCACTAGGGAAAGCCGATTGCACACATTTATGGTTTTGCTCCAGGGATATGATAACCCTTCCACCCATGGACATAACCCAGTCTCAAGGGACCTAAACAATGTGGGCATTCTGAACAACACAATGTTATACTAATAACAGTATGTTAATCAGACCAAATGAGCAACATATGGCAAGGATATTAGAGGTCTTGATAAAATACATGTGTTCCAGAAAGTGGGAAGAAAACCCTACCTACATCCAGTGGTGAACTTTTTTTATTTTTCTAGGTCCAGTGATATGGAGCATATGAGGACATTTCCATCAAAGTAAAGGACAGATCACTGCATTGTCAATCCCCCTTCACACCCCGGCAAACACACACACAATCACCAGTTAGGTCTCTTTCTCTTCTGAAAAAGTCTCTGACCTGTAACCCGGATGTCACAAAGATTTCCAGTTTTCAGTGGCCCCAGAGCTAGAAAAGACTATAGCAGACAAGGGCATGAGTGCAAGCAGCCCTTCACTGAGGGCCATATGAGCTGGCAGATGCTGAGGTTTGGGCAGTATCAGTGGTGGGTAAATGCACTGTAAAGTTTCTGGCAAGTTCCAACAAGAGAATCACAACGTATCCCCTCAGGGTCCTGGAGCAAGGACATGCCTTCTGCAGTGGAAAATTATACACCATTTGAAGAACAGCTCCTGCAGAGCTCCTGTGCCCTAGAAAAGAGAGATGCCTAATCATGGGACATTATATAACTATTCTGAAAGAACTGTCCTTCATAACCCGGTTTAGTCAGACCCTCCAAGTCACAGGGTCAGGCTGGCACAGCAGAAATCCATCAGAACATGGAGGTGGTATTTCTGGGGTGAAGAATAAAGCAGGGCCTGACTGGCCAGCTGTTCATGTGTGTGTATGTCAAAAATAAACCCATGTCCAACCAGAGGAGGCTCTGAGAGACAGCCATGAAGGCAAATATTCACAATGGACAGAGCATCCATTTTCTGTTAAAATGGAAGTATCTCGAGGTCAGAATATACCTGGAGTGAAAGGCAGGGGTTCATAGATTGGCTAGTTGGTCAGGAGCCTAAAATAGGAAAGGAGAGTAGATCAGGGACATAGTGACCTGTGAAACAAAAATGTGAAAAGAAATACAGGAGTGGGCACAAAAGGTGAAGATCTTAGCATTCCAAGAGAGGTGGCCAATAGCCTAGTAAGGCAGAAGAGCTCACTAGTTATCAGTGAGATTCTGTCATCAACTCCCACAGCACTGGCACAAGGGGGGTAAGATGGGGCAGCAGCCAGATGGGGACCATGGATGGGGCCCAAAAGCAGAGTCTCCCCACTCACCAAAGCTGTGCCCATCACTATCAGAGACCAACACTGAGCCCCAAACATGGCCGTGTTCATAAAGAAACCATAAGCAACTTGATAATAATTTGCTTAAAGCAGACTTCCTTCATCCTGGAAAGTACAGGAATTCGCCTTGACAGAAACTGATCTATATTCCAGGCATAGGTTTGCCTCATTTGCCCATGGGCCTTAACTGGCGCCATTATAGAAGGGCTTCTGGATCATCTAACATGAGATCACAGATAACAGCACATCTGATCAAACACCTGACTTGACAGCAGTGGAGACACAAAGTGGGCAGACCTGGAACATATGCCACTTGTCCTAACACACTTAATACTACAAAGAAGCCACTGGCCCGAGAAAGTGCTATGATGATCAGTTGCCTTAACAGACTTAATTTTTTTGGAAGTTTTAGGCTCGCAGCCACACTAAGAAAATATGGAGACATCCTATAGACTCTCTGCCTTCATACCCACACAGCCACCCTCACGTTCAACACCTCCCACCAGAGGGTACAGGGGTCACAACCAACAAACCTACACTGACACACTATTATCACTCACAGTCCATAGTTCACCTTGGGGTTCACTTGTGGTGTATATCTAATGAGCTTGCGCAAATATTTAATGACATGGATGCACCATCACAGTACCACACACAATAGTTTTTCTGCCCTAAAAATTCTCTGTCTTAAGTCTATCCATCTCTCCCTTCCGTTAACTTCCTTAAAACTCAACTTACTGTCTCCATAGTTTTGTCTTTTCTGGAATGTGGTGTAGCCTTTTCAGACGGGCTTCTTCCACTTCCCACAATGCGTTGCAAGTTCCTCCATGTCTTTTCATGACATGAAATAGCTCATTTCTTTTGAGACCTGAATAATATTCCACTGACTACACACACTACAATTTATTCATCCATTCACCTACGAAAGGACACCTTAGCTGTGTTGCTATTTTGGCGACTATGAATAAGCTGCCATAAACATCTGTGTGTATGTTTTTGTGTAAGTGTACAACTCCTTGGGGTAACTACCAAGGAGTACAACTGCTGGATCGTACGGTAGAAGTATGTTTAATCTTGTAATAAACTGGCAAACCCTCTACCAAGGTGACCGTACCATTTGCCATTCCTACCAGCAATGAATGAGAGTTAATGCTGTTACACATCCTTGCCAGTACTTGGTGTTATCAGTGTCCTGGATTTTGGCCACTAATATATGTACAGTGGGATCCCACAGCTATTGTCATTTGTATCTCCCTGAAGACATGTAATGTTGAACATCATTTTATATACTTTTGTGCCATCTGTATATCTCCCTTGAGTGTCTATTAAGATCTTTGGCTCATTTTTTAATCAGATTGTTCAGGTTCTTATTGTTGAATTTTAAGTGTTTGTATATTTTGGATAACAGTTTTTGGTAAATATTCGCTCCCAGTTGGTGCTTGTCATCTAATTGTCTTGAGTATGTTGTCAGGTCTTTATCAGCCATTTTTATGTCCTCTTTAGAGAAATCTCTCCTCAGATTCTTTGCCAATTTTTTAATAGGGTTACTTGTTTCTTTATTATTTCATTGTAAGAGTTCTTACATTCTCCAGAAACATTTATCTGGTAAACAATTTACAAATATTTTATCCCATTCTGTGGGTCGTCTTTTCACTTTCTTTATGGTATCCTCTAAAATACAAAGGTTTTTGATTCTGATAAAGTATAATGTATGTCTCTTTTCTTAGATGCTATAGCTAAGAAGCCATTGACTAATCTAAAGCCATGAAGACTTGCACATGATTTTTCTTCTAAACATTTTATAGCCCTAGCTTTTATGCTAGGTCTATGATCTATTTTAAAATAATGTGTTGGATAGTGTGAGGTGGTAGTCTAACTTCTTTTGCATGAGCATACTCTGTGGTCACACCATTATAAGGGCATTCTGAAGGTACAGGAGGCATCAGATTGTAGAAGATTCCCTAAAAGAATGAGTCATCATGCTCCAGGACACATCCTAAATTAATGACCATTATATATGGAGATGTGTCCTTAATTGGTAGAATACATGTGTTTAGGTGTAGAAGTGGCTTCACCTATAATCGCATTGCCTCCCACAGAAAGTCTCCTTTTTATCATTTGCTGAAACTCAGAATTTAAGAATCTTTGTTTCTAGAGAGGAAAGATTTCTACCTGACACAGCCAGAGTCCCACTGAGCTTTAAAGTTTCCATCTTTTCACTTCAGATCCCTCATGCCAGAAGATCAACAAAGAAAGAAGGAAGAGAAATACCTGCCAGAGAACTTAGAATGGGTACAAAAGGAGAGAGGTAAGTCTTACCTACATACATATACAGTATTTTTATATATTATCTATTTAATAAAATACAGATTTTGTACCTGAAAACAAGATGCAGAGGTGAAGAATGTATTTTGTCCCATGAATTGTACCCTGGTAGGTTTCTCCAAGAGACCAAGAACCTTGGGGAAGCTGTTTCCAAAACCTATTACACAAAACAAGTATTTGTGTTCCATACAAGGAGTGGACTGTAGTTGTTCTCTTCAGAACGAGGCATTCATTACTCCAGAGGCTGGAAATACAGGTGTCTGAGACCCTCTAAAGGAACTGCCTTCAGCTAAAGAGAATCCCCTTTCTCAAAGTTGTTTCCTCCCTTCCTAGGGACAACCTGCAGGAATCACTGCTGTTTGTTTGGTATATAAAGGTCTAGTCCCCTGCCTCAAGGAAAGCAACCCCTAAGGTCCATACCAGCCCAGATCTCACCAGAAGATCGACTGAGGGCTTCGATATGCCTGCATCACAGGTGATCTTGTCCCCTGGCTCAATTATATTTCCTTTGTTCTCTCACAGGACTTGATCCTGAAAGCATACCCCAAGAAACTGCCTATATGCAGAACTGTGTCTCAGAGTCACTCTCCCAAGGAAGACATTCTAAGATACCTTCCAGTTTCAGGAGTACATTTTTGCAATATGCCTCAACAACTGTTAGTGGCATATTCATGTATCCCTGAGCTCTATATTTAAAATGATGACCCATGGCATGAAAGCCTTCCTGCAAATATTTTTCAGCCAGATGAATATCATTTTTAAAATTTTTTTTAAAACCAGCATATAGATGATTTATATAGTCTTTGGTATACTGCACTTGGATTTGAGTCTTTGATCTGTTGTTTACTGACTCTTTGGCCTTAGGTATATTACTTAACATCTTATATCTTATTTTCTTTATCTGTAACATGAGGTTGATAACAGTAACTTAATTCAGGGGGCTGCCTTAAGAACTAAATACCCTAAGGCATAAAAATGTATGAAGCACCGAGACTCAGTGAACATTAGCCATTCTTTTCATTATTAAAATAATTCCTAGGGAAAAAAATATATAAAAATGGATTTAAATACCAAGTTTCCTGGTCTATACTGGATCTCAGTTTCCTGAACAGCAAAATGAAACACTAGATGATGTTGCTAAGCTGTCTTTCCATTGGAAAAAAACATGATTCTTGAGATGCAGGGAACCAAATGATTTGCATTAGTGGGTTTTTGGTATTAACGATCCCTAAGATGTTGATGATTCCTCCACAGCAAAGGCGAAGCACTGGCCACCCCTGCTCCTTTGGGGCCTCATTAGAGCCTTGCTCCTCGGCAGCTTGTAAGATTCCTCGTCATTGGGGAGCTCTGGCATGTGGCAGTGGCTACATACCTTGTGCCTGATGCAGCCCACTTCTCCCAGCAGGGAGCTTTGTGGCGGCAGTCAGTCCTGACAGAACTGAAGGGTAAACATAGAGGATTAAAATAAACTAAGACACCCACAACCAACCTAAATTAAAAAAAAAAAAAAATAGCAACTCTGAGCAATATTTTAGTGCTTGTGCATTGCTCAAAGGAGAAAAAGAGATAAGAAAAAAAGAAAAAAAATCGTGCCTCCTTAAAAGAAACTGAAGGCACCATCCTCCTACTTGATTTAATGTTGTTTCTTCTCTTTAGATGGCTTCCTGATCACACTAGGCAACTGCTTAATATAAGACACAGATTTAGTGGCTTCCTAAAGGGTATTTCAGTGACCTGTAGTCAGGACCATGGGGTCAACATCTCAGTTATGACAAAATCTAATGTCTGGGACACTGGGGCACTGGTAACAGCCCCCAGTCCAGAATATGCATCTTGAAGGCAAGTAAAACTGTGCATCATTCATTCAGAGGGTGGTAGCTCAACAGGCATTTTATGTTTACAATCACCCCTATGGACTGGATGACCATTAACGACGTCAATATGCAAGTCAGCAGCACTCAGGCTCCAAAGCCAGACAACCCTGGGTGCAGACATCAGCGGTAAAATCATTGGCCCGATGCCAGCAGGTACATCAGTGCACTCTTTCAAACATGAGTCCCTCCTCTAAAACAGGAGTTGAACAAAACACCTAGCTCTTGAGGACCAGAGGAGCTAATACCTACAGAGCCCTGAATGCAGGTTCACTGACTGACTGATAAAGGTTACTGCTTATTCTGAATGATGCTATTTGGGAGGGTAAACTCAACAGAAGGCAGATTTAATTACATTTTCCTTAGATGCTGTATTAACCTACAAATGCCTTAATTCACATAAAAAATATACAAATGTATCATGTGTATACACAGACACACATACGTGTCTTTGCACACATGCATGCACATATTTATAAAAAAATTTAGAAATGAGCTAGCCATGCCTTTCCATCTCCAGGCTGCCACCCTAGTCCAAACGACTCTAATCTCTTAACAGAATTATTGAAACTGACATTTAACTAGCATCTCTGCTTCTCCTCTTGTTCTCCCCTCCTTTTCAATCCCCTCCCAGCAGCCGATCTTGAATCCTAGATGATCTCCTGTTAGTCCCTGCTTGAAACTCTCCAATGACTTCCCACTGTTCTTGGAATAAAATCCATCTCCTTGCCTTGGGTTACAGAGTCCTATAGGTTCTGGCCCCCATCTTTCCCTCAAACTTCTTCTTCTTTCACTCAGGCTTCAATACTACATTCCAGCCATTGGCCTTCCTCTCTTCTTCAAGTAAGTCAACTGTATTCCCTCCTCAGGGCATTTATATTTGCTAATATCAGTCTGTAAATCTTCCTTCTACCCCAACCTCCATGGGTTGCTTCTCCTCCCATGTTTCTGGTCTCTGCTCAGGACAGGCCTCCCTTACGCAGTGTCCTGCTTCCCTCACTGTCTCATTACAAATCTTGTATTATCCTAAAACCCATCATCACTCCCTGGATTTATTATATCCATTTATTTTTACATTTAGCATTTATCTCCTTTTGACTGAGAAGGGAGTTCCACAAGACAGGGCTAAGGTACTGCTATCATCATCAGTGCCCTCCGCAATACTTTAGGGATAGTTGGATAAAACTCACTAGCTTCTTTGTAAATGAGTGAATCCTTTTTTTCTTTCACTGGGGGGAGAGGGAGAGAGAGGGAATATTAAACAAGCTCCATGCCCACCACGGAGCCTGACACAGGGCTTGATCTCACCACCCTGAGATCATGATCTGAGCCAACATCAAGAGTTGGATCCAGGCACTCCATAAAGGCATGAATTCTTGAAATAATTTTTTTAAAAAGGAAATAGCTTCTCATACACTAAAACAACATATGATCATCTTTACATAAAGATATGTGTGTGTTTATTTATTTATATCTACTGACCACATACTATACAAATAAGAAAGGTTGAAATGGATTTAGCATTCAAAACTGCACGCCCCCAAGAGCTTTAGAAAACATTTCTAGGAGCTATGAAGTGAGCTATTCTCACAAACCTGACTCATCCAGAATAGTAATTCACCTAGACCCTTGGGACTGAGATTCTATACAACTCGTGGCATTTTCTCTGTATTTCCATGAGTCAAATCATTTTTTACTCTCATTCCCAATAGAAATTATTGACACAACAAAGCAAAATGAAACAAAGTTGTTAACATGTTTGTAGGTAATGGGTTCTAGCATATATGACTAGCTGTGAAAATAAACCCATTGAGTTTTTACACAGTCAGACTGAAATAAAAGTAAACTAAGACCTGCTTTTGTTGGGACGCCTGGGTGGCTCAGTTGGTTGGGCAGCTGCCTTCGGCTCAGGTCATGATCCCAGCGTCCTGGGATCGAGTCCCACATCGGGCTCCTTGCTCAGCAGGGAGCCTGCTTCTCCCTCTGCCTCTGCCTGCCTCTCTGTCTGCCTGTGCTCGCTCTTTCTCTCTCTAACAAATAAATTAAAAAAAAAATTAAAAAAAAAAAAAAGAGACCTGCTTTTGTTGCATCTGGTATTATTCTCATAACTTCCCTAAATGCAATGCTTTCCTCCCTTTTCAAATTATTCATTTTGTATTGTCTTCTTTCTTTTTAAATCTTTCTTTTGGTATCTGCTTCACAAACTTAAAAAAGAAAAAGTGCACACATCAATGTTATTTTTTCTTTGTTTGCCAAAGAATTAGATGCTATGGCAACAGCATCCAGAAAATGATATTTGAAAATAATTAGGGCTCAGGCATGAACACGCTTTATACCCAGGTAATAAATTCAAAAGGGAAATCGAGGGACTGAAGATGGCCCATGAAGGTAAATCCTTTTGCTCCAAAATGAATTGATGGTAAGCCACGAAGGTTTTTATACCCTTGGACACACTGGCCATGCATAGCTTTTCCTCCTCGGCTTCTCCCTCTGCTACCACAGGCAGCACTGAACTCTCTGGATGCTTTCTGCTAACACGATTCCAGAGTGCTTTCACTAAGTCATCGGGAGCCCCTCTCCCTCCGGGACACGTCAACTTTTCCAACCCTTACCTTCAAAACAGTTCATACCACAGAAATGGAAAAAAAAAAAATACTGTATTGACCTTAAAGCTATCGCTTGAATTTTCATGCAATTAAAATCAGTCAAAATGTAAACCCCACAGTGAGCTTCTATTAGAAAGGCTAAGAGACACGGAGGCATCCCTGGCACGCAAAGTGATAGTGCCCATCTGAGAATAACGATAAAACAGCTGCAGATGTTCAGTCAATTAGATGGCCTGATTAGCTGAACATTCCACTGCGTCACGCAACTCAATCACGGCTCGTCCCACTGTTCGTTTTCTGGGGGAATGGCTTCAAACAGCGTACCCGCTACAGCTGCTGGGTACCATCTACTGGTTTCCCCACATTCCACTGTTCAATCCAACTCTCCTTAGTGCTTCGCTTGGTTGCCAAGTCACAGATGTTTTTGCTTTCTCATTTCCCCTCTCCAGAATACCTTTTTCATTTCAAATCCAATAAGCCCGATGGGGGAAAAAATTTCCACATTAGCTCTTCAGTTGTAGGAGCTAAAAACAGATACATCACCGCCTACTGGAAAGGTTACGCCTGCAAGTGCCACATTCCACGATGCTATTGCTAAGTAATAACAGAATCCAATTTGGAATCCTAACATTCCTATTATAGGTGAAGTGGACTTGTGCCATTTTATCTGGGCGGTCAGCATCCTCGTTGCTTACGTGTGAAAACTCCCCACAAGGCCTGAGGCAGAATCCCCCAGAACAGAACTCCAGCTGCCAGAAACCTATTTTCCCAGGCTCCCTTGCAGCTATGATGCAGCACATGGCCTAGGCTCTGACAAGTAAATATGCTCAGCCCAGACTCTGAATGGGGAGTTGAAAGCACATGAGCAATCATCTTAACAGAGAGTGGTGACAGGGGTGGTAGGTCCTTCATTTTGCAGAGAACACACAGTAGCCGTTTCAGCGCCCAGGTCTTATATTGGTAGTGGTATTCATGATACACACTCTGAGGTCCATGGTGTATTTGATGTTCTTGGCTGTGTGAATCCTTGGCTTGGCTCTCTGGCCCTTTCGATATTTTCTTCTTAACTGATCCGGCATCCTTTAAGTAAATTCCCTTTCTGCTTAAACAACCAGAGCTAGTTTCTATTGCTTGCAAATTAAGAATCCTGACAAACACAGCCAGAGTAGAATGATGATGTGTGATGGTTAGAGCAGAGGCTGCTCTAAACAAATCTACAAACTTTGTGGTTTAAAACAGCGTAAGTGGAACTGTGGGATTAAAATCAAGGCATCAGTAGAGCTGTGTTTCTTTAGAGGCTCCAGGACAGAATGTGTTCCCTCATCTTTTCTACTTTCCAGGGGCTTCCTATGGTCCTTGGCTTGTGGCCCCCTCCTCCATCTTCAAAGCCATCACTCTAACCTCTGCTCCCCCATCTTCCCGCCTCCCTTGAATAGGGAAAGGCTCTCGTGATTACACTGGGTCCACCTGGATAACTAGCAGACCATCTAGAGAAAGACCCTTCTTCCATGCAAGGTAACAAATGTATTCATGGGTCTCAGTGATCAGGACATGGACATATCTGGGGAACTATTATTCAACTAACCACAAAATGGAATCCAGAAGTGGAAGCTATCATTTTCAATCATGTCCCACTAATCTGAAATGAGCCATTATAGCCACATGTAGCTGCAAGGGAGCCTGAAAATGTCATTCAACCTGTGAACATGTGCCCTGCCCAAACTCAGTGATCAGAGTAAAGGGTGAGGATTTCTGCAGTGGAAAGAAAGACGAGATGCACGGAGATGGGCTGTTCTGTCAGGGTCGTGCTGGTTGTAATGAGGTGGCACATTCTAATGGTGTAATTCGGGAGAGTTCAAAAAAGGGGCTATTCACGAATGAATGAACAAGTAAAGGAAATCATCATAACAGAGTACCTTAAGTACCCTAAAATTAGCAGCAGCTGAGGGCTCTAACCACTTTTAGATCTAACCGGGAAAAGGCAGGTATATTAGTTTCCTAGGACTGCCATAAAAAACTTCCACAAACTAGGTGACTTTTAAAAAAGAGTAACTTATTCTGTCAATGTTTTGGAAGAGAGAAGCCTCAAATGATGGTATTGGCAGGGCCAGAATGCCTCCAGAGCTTTCAGCAAAGAGCCCACCCTTGCCTCTCTTCCCTTCTGGGGTTTGCTGACACTCCATGGCCTTCTTTGCCTTGTGGCAGTATTAACTTCAATCCTCACGTTTATCTTTACTTGGTCCTCTTCCCTGTGTCTCCTCTAGTCTTCAAATCTCTCTATCTTTATAAAGACACCCAACACCAGCCATTGGATTTAAAGTTCACCCTGACCCAGTATGACCTCATCTTAACTTGCTTCCATCTGCACAGATCCTATTTCCACATAGAGGCATGTTCATGAGTACAGGGCGGGGTAGGACATTAACGGATCTTTCTAAGGAACACAATTCAACCCACAGGAGGAAATTACCAGGCACTGGGTTGGGATGGGGTGGGGGGTGGGGAGAAGGGATGTGAAATTCTAGTTTAAGAGAGGGCTAGTTAAGAGAAGCTGTGACCTCAGAAGAGGAACACAGCCCAATTATGGCAACCTGACATGGAAGCAGTTGATGTAATAACTACTGATTGTACTCTCCTCTAACCCTCTGAACTTCTGCCATCCACTGGCTGAATTCATCTAAAATGGAAGCTGGGGGGGGGGGGAGGAAGAAAGTCCAAAACAGCAATCCATAGAGGTCAGCGTTTTGAGGTACAGAGGGGACTGGACAGGCTTGTACAGTGGACATGGAAATGCAGAGTTTACATTAGAGAGACTTCAATGTCTCTGCCACAGGCATCTTCAAGAATATGACACCTAAAGTGGCTTCTGAACCACTGATACATGATTATCAAACAGTTGAAATCAATTCAACATGTTTGAGTTCCCACTGTGCGACACTTATCACCTTAAGTACCACAGTGACTATAAAATGGCACCTTCCCAGTGACTGAGCTACTGATGAGCAGGGGGCACCTGCATATCCTCCAAGAAGGGGGCCTTTTCAAATATGGAGAAGATAAAGTGTGGAACCTTTTTTCAAATGATCCTTTCCTCTACTGACAACCTGATGATGCTTCTGGGTACCTTTTTCCAAGATGTTCAGAAATAAACAAAGGAGACACACAGCTAAACAAAAACAATTTGATGTAATTTTAAGAGTATACACAAGAGCTAAGAGAATACAAATGAGGGAGCAATTAGCTGGGCTCAGTACATTGCTGGTTATAATTCAATGAAATCTCTCTCCCTGAAACACTGGTAATCTATGAAAAATAAATATGGGAAAAAAATCCGTGTTAGCAAGATTGGAACAGTTCTCAGTCATTCTCTGTAAACTGGGAGCTCCTAATTGAGGTCTACTTGGTGATTGTTCTCAAAAACATTTCTAGTGACAGTCCCTCAACTTTCTAAGCTAAAAGAGAAAGAAACTCCTAAACATTTTGGAAGTCATCGATATTAATTTTCTACTTTTGAAAGGCTGTGAATATTATACCCGTGCTGTCCAATACAGAAACTCATTCACTTAATAACTTTTTAAAAAATTTATGTGACATTTGAGTAGAGATTCCTAAATGATTTAATGAAGGCAAATGGAAATGTTCTCATATGTATTTAAAGAAAGCTTAATACAGACTCTAAATTACCTATGCACTTCGTTTCTATGTGTATGTGAACACATGTGTCTGTGTTTAGGGAAAACAACTCCTTCACTCCTTCCATGTGGACAAGATCTCATTAACTTAATATGGCACCTTCTTCTTACTCCTCTGCTCCAGGGAACATGGAATGACTTAATTGCCTAGTACAAGTGGAAACAAACTGAACACAATTAGGTCACTCCATACTTCCTTCCCCTGGTTTCAAGGTCACTCTGCTGTTCTTCTGGAACAAGTTCTGTGAGGTGAAGCCTACCCCAGTCCATCTCTGTCTATCAGAGGTAAATACAACTGCTCATTTAAAGTTATGTCTTAACAAGTCCACTTAGCCAACAAAACCAAAGCTCCACCCTCCAGCATGGCGTCTACCACTAACAAAGGTGATCATTTGTCCTCTACAGCCTCTTCTCTGCTTTATTTTCCATTGTTTTTCAGAATGTGAATGGGCAATGGGGCTCTATTTATTATTGGGGGCTTCTCAAAGGCTTCAACTTCTGGTGAGCTACTTTGGAATGTGATGAAATATACTTCCAAGTGTCAGAGTTGATGAAGCAGAGGGTGCTTTTATGACACTAAGACCTGTAGCCTTGAGTCTTGGACTTCAGAGTGTGGGCAAAGGAAACAAATACTGATGATCAGATAAAGCTTGGAGGAGGCTAGGAGCATTAAACAGCCATGCTCTGGGAAAGAGGCTCCATGCCTGGGCCCAGACAGTATCTTGAATTTGGAGGGTTTAGTGGGTACAGTTGGTATTCTAACAAAATTCATTTGGATCCACTCAACAGGTTATGTATGTCTTGCTCCCAGTTTCTGTATGCTCTGCGTCTAAAGAATCATACCTGTTACCTATGCCTCCTTGAAGGCTTGCCCTCCTATTACTGAAGCTGTACCACAGTCACAAGTATAGAACAGGAAATGCTTGGGAATTACATCCCTTGGCGGGGAGGCAGGGTGCTGACCCAAAGCCAATACCTGAATGACATGGGAAGACAGAGACCCAGCTCACTTACCTTAAAATGAGACAGGATTCGGGGGTAATTTATACACCAGAACTTCTTGAAGGATCAGGCTTGGCCAGGACATTGCCTGATCTGCCCATGGCTTAGCTTCTTTTCTTTCATTTTCCTATCCTTCTCTCCTGCTTCCCTAATAGTCTCCCCTGGAAGCATTTCCTCAAAAAAATACTAGCACAAGTGTCCTCACCTCAGGGTCAGCCATGGGGGGAAACCCACCTAAGAGTGAGGGACCAGAGCATGGCCTGACGTGAACAGCTCCTTCTACAGAGGCAGGAACTAAGCATAACCTGTGGGGACTTTGAGCAAAAGTCCTAGAGCTTCTTCGGAGGCAAGACAGCCCCAAGCCAGGTGGCGGCACAGGGGAGGGTCTCAAATATGTCTCCAACAAGGTTAGGTGGGCAGCTTTGAGCTTCAAGGCCTTTCTGGCTGTTGATTAAGGCAACCCTGCCATTCCTGGGTGGACTAGACTGAGGCCAAGATTACACTGCAGGAAAAGAACACTGATAGGCCTTTTAGGCTTGGGTAGACATAACAAACTTTGTTGTTTTTAACAGTAATTCTCTATTCGCCACACAGAACTATATACAGTACTGGGCCTCGGCAAGCAACACTAAGTCAAGAGAAATCATTCTATATTCTGAGCCAAAGGCAGAAACTTGTGGTAAGACGTACACTGAATTCATTTTACTTTTCCACAGGCTCAACAAGGGAGAGCTCACAAATGACGACTCAGTGCTTTAAAGTAGGATCTTACAGATGAGGACATCAGTAACGTCTGGGCCCTGAGGGAACATGCCAGAAAAATAAACAGAATTCAAAAGAGTCTTAAGCAGAAGGGCTGGCCTTCAAAAATTCCTGGGGCAGAAGTTTTCGACAGCACTGACAGAGCCACAAGGTCAGGGACCAGCTAAGCATGAGTCTGCAGCTGAAACAAGTGGCAGGAAGGGGGAGAAACGTTCCCTGGTGGACACTGAATCAGTGGGACAGCTACTGAGGAATGGAACAGAAAATGCCCTGCATCAAGAGATGCTACATCAGGAGGTGCTGCGCTGAGTGAAAGGAAGAGATAGCTACTGGAGAAGAAAGGAAAAAAAACAAACAATAACACACACACACACACACACTCATATATATTTTTTCAGACTTACTGATTAGGATAGCCATCAGTGCAAAATTTTTTTAATGTTGTGCATTAATTTTCTCCTGCTGCTCAACAAGTGACTACATGCTTAGTGGTTTAAAAGAACACAGGTTTATGCTCTCACAGTTTCCATGGGTCAGGAGCCTGGGCAGCAGCTGTGTCCTCTGCTCTGGATCTCACCAGGCTGACATCAAGACATCAGCTAGGGATGGAACCTCACCTAAGACTCGGGGTCCTCTTCTGAGTTGACTCAGATAGTTGGCCTGAAATTGGAGTTCCTTGAAATTGGAGGACTCAAAGGCCCATTATTTTGCTGTCGACCAAGGACCACTCTTAGCTCCTGGAACTTACAAGAACTTGCCACATTGGGAACTGAGGCAGGTTACAACTTGGATGTCTGCTTCCTTCTGAGTCAAAGGAAGCTCAACTCTCTGCCTTCCCCCTCTGCAACCAGCCAAAAAAATGTTCTGCTTGAGAACTCACCTTGCCTGTTTAGATCAGACCCACATAAATACTCTCTCTGTTGCCATAAAAGGTACCAATATCACCAGAATGATATCTCATTATTATTCAGAATGCCACCAATATCCAAGTAGATGATGTAAGATATAAACACTAGGCTAGGCTGGGAATCTTGCAGCCCCTTTAAAGGGAATCCTGCTTACCATACTACAAGGCCACAAAAAGGTCTAAAAGGCAATCTTCTGAGTTAGGAAACAGTATGCAAAGGTGGATGTTTCCACCAGGTATGGCAAATGGATAGTGTCCAATTAAACTTCTTACTAGGAGACAGAATCTCTATCCATATAGAAGACTGGGCAATGAAGCTGAAATCAAGATACTGTCTATCAGCCCTTCTTGGTTTTTGAGCACTGGACCTTTGGAGATATTAAATGCCGGTTTCTGTAAACATAACACTAAGTAGCCTACTGCCCTGTAGGCTGGAGACTAGATTATTTTTGCAACTCAGACTATGTTGTAGGGGAGCCAATGTTGAGTGATAAGCTTGTGTGTCCTATTAATTCTTTGTCTCTTTAAAAACAAAGGACAGGGACACGGGGTGCCTGGGTGGCTCAGTGTGTTAAAGCCTCTGCCTTCGGCTCAGGTCATGATCCTGGAGTCCTGGGATCAAGCCCTGCATCGGACTCTCTGCTCAGCCGGGAGCCTGCTTCCTCCTCTCTCTCTCTGCCTGCCTCTCTAACTACTTGTGACCTCTGTCAAATGAATAAATAAAATCTTAAAAATAAATAAATAAATAAATACAAAGGACACCAGAGTTTTGGCCTCGATTTCCAAGGTATTCCTTCCTCAGACTGCAAGGGTCAAGATCACCAATTTTCTAATGCTTTGCTTAGACTAAATAAGAGAGGATAGATGTGGGGTTCTACTCTTACTGAAGATTCTGAAATTGTAACTTTAAAACAAGGAATATGACTGTAGACTCTAATTCACGTGAATGTGTTCGGTATTTAACTTCTAAGGGGACTTAACCTTTACATTTCACTTTTTCCTCGGGAATAAGATAATGGAGCAATGATTACTACTTGAATTTAAGGCATCTTTAAAATAATAAAGAATAGACTCCAATAGCAGAGAAACATGGTGTGTCACATTTGCATGAGTAAGTTCTTTTACACAAGGTATAATTTTTGAGTTACATATATCTGTGCACTTGTGCTTGGTTATTATATAAAACAGATTTCTGACTGCAGGCTGTAGTTAAGAGTAGGTTGGAGGCCATTTAAAACATATAAAGTGTTTAATAAGTGCACATAAGAAGCATCAGTGTATTTTAGATAGTGTTCCTATCTTCTTCCATATCTGTATCAGCAGCTCTCAACCTGGGTGGGACCGTGAATCATCTGGGGAGGTTAAAACTGCCTGGGAATGTTTGTTTCTTCACCCTCCACAGCCCCAGATTCTAATGTGACTGGCATGGGATATGGGGTTTTACGAAAATGGGGTTCAGCTCAGTGGTAAAGACCTACGACATGGCTTTTGTTGCCTGTGTAACCCTGGACAAGCCACCTAGCTTCTCGGAACATCAGCTCCTTCACGGGCAATATGGGTATTATGCTATTGTCTGCTCCTGTAGGGTTATCACTAGGATTAGACGGCATACTACATGAAAAAAGCACTTGGCCAAGTGCCTGTTGTGTATGTTCACAAAGTGGTAGCCGTTATTCAGACATATTCAAAAACCTACAACAGAAAATGTACAACTCAGATATTTACTGATGCTCTTCATCAAAATAAGCTTGTCGTTTATCTACACAATATGAATCAGAGGTCATCTCATCCTTGGGGACAAGAAAACAAAACTTACAGACCTCAGCTCGCTCTCTCACTAATGCCAATTATGAACACTACATTACCATATTTGGTCACTTTCTTCTTGCTCAGCTACTAATGACCAACTTCAGCTTGCGGTCATCCACAGCTACTTCCAATTATCACACAAATTAGGGTATAGTAATAAATATCTCAGTGGTGACTCCAGGTCACACGCTCAGTTCTTTCGTAACTATCCCACAGTCTGCCCTTCACCTGCCATGGGCTCCAAGCCCTTGCATTTCTCATCAATTTCTTTAATGTTCCTAACTGACTTTCAAATAAAATATATGAGCCTGCCTTGCTGTTCTACTTTTTTCACTAAGATCTGCCACAAAGTTCACCAATTTGTGTACCTAACACATTTCAGTTCCCTGAGACAGGTAAGTTAAAAGAAAATACCATTTTTTTTACCCATCAGATGAGCAAGTATTTTAATATCTGATAATATCAAATACTAGAAGAGAGTAGGCAAATGAGAACTCTCTGGTAGTGCTAAAGAGTGTAAAATTAGTGCTACTAGGGCGCCTGGGTGGCTCAGTGGGTTAAAGCCTCTGCCTTCGGCTCAGGTCATGATCTCAGGGTCCTGGGATCGAGTCCCACATCGGGCTCTCTGCTTGGCAGGGAGCCTGCTTCCTCTTCTCTCAATCTCTGCCTGCCTCTCTGCCTACTTGTGATTTCTCTCTGTCAAACAAATAAATAAAATCTTAAAAAAAAAAAATTAGTGCTACTACTTTAGAAGGCAGTTAGAAATTATCAAAGTTTAAAATGTACTTACTCCTGCATAATGAATGTACTGATATTGCCCTTGTGAATATCTAATGTAGAAGAAATCTTGCCGCATTTGAAAAAGGATTCATGGCCCATGATACTCCCAGCAACTTGTCTGTAATAACAAAAATCTAATGTAACTGCTTATCGGAAGGGGAATGGCTAACTGAACTATGGAATACTATGCAAATATTAAAAGGGAAAAGCTTAAGCTATTTACAACAAAACACAATGTTAACTGGTGAAAGCATGATATAAAATGACACATCATGATACTATTTAGGTAAAACAATATATAACGATACCATATATTTTCCATATTTGTGCATGCAGTGGGTGGGGGGGATACCATATAAAGTACCCACAATACACAAATGAAACTCTTAAATTCATCTCTGAAAAGGTAGGGACTCTTACATATACTATTTGGGTTTTATCAAAGAGCATATTTATTAATTACTTGTGTGAGTGGAATTATAAAATTCTACTTTCTTAAAGAATAATAATAAACTTTCATCTTGCTCCTTTCCTTGCAGCAGACAACGTGGCAATGAGAACCTGTATGGGAAGCCAGGTGAACTGCCTGCATGCATGGGAGGATACCTGCAACCCAGCAAATTAGGAAGGTCTAAGATTTCACCTGCCTTTCATGTAGGTCTACTTGACTGGCTGAAGAGACTGTAGAAACCGTCCTTAAACCACCTTACTGGGATACAGTTAGTGCTTAGACCAGGTTGGAGAAGTGAGGTTCCTTGCTTTATCTCCATACTTAGTACCTTTAAGGCAAGTAGAGATGTCAGTTTCCCCATGGGGCTCATGACTCTCTGTTTCAATGCCTGCAGTGCAGAGCTGCAAGTTTTGTAGGAACTACTCAACGTAAATGTAACAGCCTTCTCCAGGCTCTGACATTCAGGGACACCCTGAACCTCAGGCGAAAGGATGGAAGGGACTGGCACAACAGATATTTTTGTCTGAGGATGGCACGAGATGTGAGTGGGGGGTGGGCAGGCTAAAGAAAGAAAAAGCTCTTCAACTGTGCAAACCATCATGAGCCTTGGCTCCCACACACTGGGCTGTCACAGAGTAAGCACAATGCATTTTCACTGTACTGATACTTCAGAATCTATCATAGGTCCTGGCACCATTCTGGTCATGAAAGATAAATGCAGGAGTCAGAATTTAAGGCAATCAATGCATAATAAGCCAAACCATATGAAAGTCCAGAATTCGCAGTCTTACCTATATGTGAAAATGTTTTCAAAGTTCCAGGACACATTAAAATTATACCTAGCCCAAGTATTCAATAGTAAAGGTCTGATTAATAAATTCCAATATACCCACTTGTGGAATGGTATGCTCCTATTAAAGGTATGGTATAGAAATAGATCAGTCAACATGGAAAACTTCTCAAAAGAGGCAAGGAAGAGTGAAGTTCAACAGAGACACCCTTGAAGACAGTCTGGGATTGAGTGTCATTTTTCATCTTTTATCAAGACTCCTACACCAAGCTGCTTAGCTAAGACTTTAGTAAGATTCTTAACCTATGTCTCAGTATAATAAAGCATCTGACTGGGACGCCTGGGTGGCTCAGTTGGTTAAGCAGCTGCCTTCCGCTCAGGTCATGATCCCAGCGTCCTGGGATGGAGTCCCACATCGGGCTCCTTGCTTGGCAGGGGGCCTGCTTCTCCCTCTGCCTCTGCCTGCCACCCTGTCTGCCTGTACTCGCTCTCGCTCTCTCTCTCTGACAAATAAATAAAATCTTTAAAAATAAATAAATAAATAAAGCATCTGACTTACAGAATTATTGTAAGGCTTGAATATATACACAAAGTATAATAATATATAATATATATTATATATGCATATATATCATATATGTGATATATAGTATAATATACATACATTACATATAATGTATATATATTATGTATATATAAAATGCATATATATTATATAATAAATAATATATACATTGAGTGCTGGGGCAGTGCCTGGCACTTAGTAAATGCTCAATAAATACCAGCTATTATTATTAATATTATCATTATTCAAAAACTGCTGTTAAATGGAAAAAACTCATAAATCAATGGGATATTTTCCCATTTTGAAAAAGTATACAGATATATTTGTATATAATCTATATTAGCATAGCAATAACTCACACACACAGACATATATGCATGTTTCAAAATTCAGTGACATAGAAACAATTTAAAAGATATGAATAATGATTGTTACTGAGTACTCTAGGAAATATGTGGGGCGCCTATGTGGCGCAGTGGGTTAAAGCCTCTGCCTTTGGCTCCGGTCATGATCCCGGGGTCCTGGGATCGGGCCCCACATCGGGCTCTTGGCTCAGTGCGGAGCCTGCTTCCTCCTCTCTCTCTGCCTGCCTCTCTGCCTACTTGTGATCTCAGTCTGTCAAATAAATAAATAAAATCTAAAAAAAAAAATAGGCAAACAATTTGAACATTCGTGTCTCCAAAGAAGTTACACAAAGTCAATAAGCTTATGAAACCATATTCCACTGACACAGTGAAAATGAAAATCAAAACCACAATGAGGTAAGCACTTTGCATGGGCAAGGATGGATATACTTAACAAAAAGAAAAAAGGAAGAAGGAAAGAAAGAAAAAAGGAGAGCAACAAGTGTTGGTGAGAAAATGGAGAAACTGGAACTCTCCAGCACTGCTGATGGTTTTATAAAACAATGCAGATTCTATGGAAAGCAATCTGGCAGATTCTATGGAAAGCAATCTGGCAGCTTCCTAAAAAGTTAACCTCAGAGTTGCCACGTGACCCATCAATTCCATTCCCACTTCCATAGCCAAGAAAATCCAAATTCCATGTTCATATAAAAACCTGTACACTGATATTCAGAGCAGTATTCTTGATAACAGCCATAAAGTAGAAAAAAACCATAACATCCATCAACTGATGAATGGATAAATATAATGTGGTGTGGGGGGGGGGGGCTGTATACACACACACACATATGCAGCACAATGAAGTATCATTCAGAAGTGAAAAGTTATAAAGTATCAGTTTATGCCACAAGGATGAACCCTGAAAACATCCTAAGTAGAAGAAGGCCAGACACAAGAAGGCCACTTATTGTATGTTGCCATTTATATGGAATTTCCAGGAATAGGGAAATCCATAAAGACAGAAAGAAGATTACCATGGGTAGGGGATGGACAGTGGGGAGAACAGGGAGTGAATGCTAATGGTTACAGGGCTCTTTTAGGGTGATTAAAATGTTCCAGAATGAGGCAGTGGTGATGCTGCACAACCTTGTGAAGATACTAAACCCTGATCAATTGTATACTTTAAAATGTTGAACTTTATGGCATGTAAGTAATATTTCGAGAAATCACAACTGCTTAGAACATTTTTGAAAACTGAAGTCTAACTTCTAAAATTCCTGCTTCATGTTACACGGTAACTAAACCAAAGCCATTGAAGTTTGCTATCAAGTTAAAGATTTGTCAATGGAATTTATGTTTTTTCCCCCTAATAAACTTTTTATTTTCCCCAATGTCACACCTATATTTTCAGTCACTAAAGTGCACCAGTTGCTTTTGGAATCAATGTTAACTGGGTTAACCTCAACTTTCATTCTGGAAGATTCTTGGGAAGATCTAAGGTTTAGGTTCTACCAGGCATTTCCTGAGGAATCTGCATTACCTTTATATAGTCTCATCACTGAATATTTTAAAACTGTGGTGAGAAAGTACATATGTGAAATTAGAGAGCAAACTGCTCATTGTAATGGAAAATAAAATACATGCTTTCCCAGAAGCATTCTCTATTCATTTAAAATAAAGTGATTAGATAATGTTTGGAAATTCAAGTGTGATTCCTTGTCCCTTAAGTCTTTCCGAGCACACACATACACACACATACACACATATACACAAAATGTTTCAAATACAAAGTTAAGTCTTTTGTGGTCCCTTTATTTATAGAAAGTTATCCAGAGAAAGACCTCAATTCCTGGCTTTCTTCTCCCTCTAACTTCTTTATTTTTTGGTGTCCCTGTCTTAGCTCAAGTTAAATCTTTCTGGGAGGCTTCTGAGTTCGCTGAGTTACTAAGGAGATACTCACTGTCCCAGCCTACAGGGTTCTTGGGAATCCAACACCTCTACTTTTTCAGAGGCAAACCCGAGTGTGTAAACATTTCCTAGGTTGGCCATCCTGGTACCCACTGCCCAACTTCCTAAGGTCCATCACACATAGTACCACCTGTTTATCTGGAAGATTCACCTGTGGAGTGTTGGTCAAAGGCACCTGCTCCTTTTAGTACCCAAGACCTCTGCCTACCTGTAATGCCAAGATTCCTTCTCCTTCCTCCTATCACCTCATTCCCTTCCTTCCACATCCTTCTCCTCTTCTTTTTTCTTCCCTTAAACCCAGAAGCTCAATTTTTATCTGGGAGAGAGAACAAAGGAATATAATACAGATTTATTATATCTTCAGAAATTATCCTGCCATGCATTTATGTGAAAACAAAGAGTCCTCTACTCCTGAGCATCTCAAATAAACTTCCGATGTTCTCAACAATAAAGTGAAAGAAATTGAGCAGCT
This sequence comes from Taxidea taxus jeffersonii, assembly GCA_003697995.1. NCBI lineage: Eukaryota > Metazoa > Chordata > Mammalia > Carnivora > Mustelidae > Taxidea > Taxidea taxus. The sequence goes on along the minus strand of RCUC01154136.1, from coordinate 15,746 downwards.
AATATCAGTAGCTCCTTCGCATTTAAAAAAGAAAAAAAATTCAGTATCATGTATGTCTAATTAAAATGAATAAGGGAAATTCATTCCCAAAACAAGACCAGACTACATACAATTTCTTAAGAAAAATAAAATAATTCTTAACCTGGCCACAAGCATGTAGGAAACAATTTCATAAATCAGTAAGAACTGAAATTACATTAATCATTTATATGTAAACCAAAAAAGAAGATCTTTTTATGGCTGAGATAGAAATCAGAGTGATCATACATTATTCTATCAAAAATGTTCTGAAGCTGTATCTATTGTTTGGAAAAGCTTCTGTTTCTCACACTCTAATTTTATATTTATACTAAGTAAAAAAGAAACAAAATGCCTACCCTTATACTTAATGGGGTTTTTTTCCCATTTAGAAAAAAGAAAATTATTCTTACATACTTTTTAAATAGTGCATGTTTAAAAAAAAAATCAAATAAAGCCTTAAATCCCACTTCCCTACTGGAAACTAAGTGTTTATTTCCTGGGCTAAGATCCTCACTTCTCAGCTTATTTTACTTATTTCTTTATTAACCACTGATTCTTACAGAATCTGACAATCGCTAGGCTTCTAAAGAGCAGCAGCTATGAATCTGGAAAAGGTCTTCTCACTGTAACTGAGAGTGACGTAGAAAAACCCTGCTCCTGAGTTTACTGTGTCCAAGTTTCTTTCAGGAAGGAAAACAAAACACACCCCTCTCTCCCTGGAGAAAGATCCAGTTACTACGCCCAGAAGACAAAGTCGAGTCATCACAGCCTAAAGTTAGGGAAAATGCCATTCAGGGTATTATGCCAAAGATGTTTTGGATGAATGGATAAACTAATATCAAATGAGTATCAAATGTGGCCACGCACTATAAAGATGAAGAGATACTTCACTAAAACAGATCGTTAATCCAAGTTGTATCAGCAGTTTCCCCCTTGGAAGCTGTGATTTCTGACTGTTCAAACTTCCCAAGTGATGGCATTAAAATGCATCTGGCTTCATTCTTCAATTGGCTTCACAGCATTACTTATTCTATTATACATTTCCAAGAGGGAGGGGGGCGGGGGGTGGGGAGAAGAATTATAGTACGTGTATGTTACTGAAATGACCTCAAACCCAAATAGCATAGTTCTCTCTCATTTAACCAATGCATATTTCATTTTTACTACCACACAAGATCTCCCGTTATCCTAAATTATTCATGATCACTCCTTCCCAGTAACATCCATATGTTCTTACTCACCCAAAAAAGAAAAGCCATTTCCATTCTTGATTAGTACTATTTGTAACCCATCACCTTTCTTTAAAATGAAAGAAGGTTAACTATTAAAAAATAAAACAAAAGAGTCATAATAATATTGGCAAATGCTAAAAGCTTCGGTCACACACAACCATTAATTTTAGCCAAAAGTTTTATCGTGAATCAATGATTACTGTTACTGACAGAAATCTGTGATTCGATATTTTAATATTAATTATGTTGCTGACATATATACAGTTCACAGAAATCTGGAAATGTGCCTGGCCCAAGGCAGGCATTCTATCCATATCTGTTGAATGAAAAAAATGAATGTCTAACTGATGGAAGTTTTATTTTAAACTTTTTAAAAAGATGTATTTATTTTAAATGTAAGGATTTTGAGAAATCCTTACTAATTTGCAGATGAATCTGAAAATATTAACTTCCTTATAAGGTAAAGTTATTTACTGACTGCCTAGTAAAGAAACACTAATGTTAAAAAAAAAAAAAATCACAAGTAACACACAACTTAAGAAGATTCTCCTGCAATGCATCACTTCTATTAATCAGTTAATGCAAAATGAGGTTCTGTGAAATACTACCAGGTCATCTAAGTTAAATGAAAGGACAACTCTTGCATATAAACATCTGTTCTCTACAAGCCCATTCTGCAAGTTCACTTACAAACATATTCATTAACCCTCAGAGTATGAAATCATGAAATCAGGAATCATTAGAATTTAGAGTTGGTTAAAGTGGCATGTTTCAAAAAAGACTACAGATACATTAATGGTCTCATGTTTTCCATATGATTTGGGAGGATTGGGGAAGGTGACAAAAATTACAGGGTTTTATTCGTTAATTGAAAAAGACTTAAAAGCTTAAAAACTCTTATGTTTGTCAATTACACTGCAATAAAGCTGAAAAAGAAAAAAAAGCTGTGAATGTGTCCCGTCTCAATAGGAGTAAAGAATGAACCATGTACACTAATATGTGACAGATGTAAACCTATCAACATCACATTAAATGTAAACAAGCACTTGCTGCAACTAACGCAAAGACTATCAAACTAAATTTTTTTAAAAAGGCAACTATATGCTCCTTAAAAGAAATACACTTTAAATTATGGAAATAGGCTGAAAGTAAACAGAGAAAAAAATTTCCCATGCAAACTCTAAGCATAAGAAAGCTAGTGTTATATACCAATATAAGACAAAGTAGACTTTAAGACAAAGACCATTATTAGAAATAAAAAGGGTATTCCATAATAACAAAAGGATCACATAACTAGGTAGCGATAACAATAAACTTAAATGTGTACACACCTAACAAAAAGGTCTTCATCAAAATATAGGAAGCATAATTTGGCAAATCAAAGAGAGAAACAGAAAAATACACAGTAACAGTTGAAGATTTTAAAAGCATTTTCTCAGTTATGAATAGAAATAGTAGGCTTCCTATCACCCAACAGGGTAAAAAACAGTAGAGACACAGAAAACTTGAAACAAAGTACCAATCGATTGGCTCTAACTGGCATTAACAGAATGCTAACCTAACATCAGAACACTTTTTTTTTTTTTAAATTCACTGAGACATTCACAGAGACAGACTTATTCTCTAAAGAACATTTCAAAATCATCAAAGAATTGAAATAATAAATAGCATCTCCTCTGACAAAAAAAGTATTAATTTAGAAACTAACAAAAGCCAAATGGATAAATCAAAAAATATTAAGGAAAATGTACTTCTAAGTAACCCAGGAATTAAGGAAGAAATTAAATAGAAAATAGAAAATACACTAAAATCAGTAATTATGAAAATATAACATAACAAAATTGTGCAGTGCAGAGAAAGCAAGTCTTAGAAGTGTACAGTTTTAACTATTAAAAGAGAAGAAGTAAAGTTTAAAGTAGAATCTGAGATTCTACTTTAAAAAGCAAAATACTCAAGCAAATAAAGCTCAAAATAAATCCAACCAAGAAAATGTAAAAAAAAACACAAATAACGAAAAATTTAAAGGACAATAGAGAAAATCAACAAAGTAAAATATTGTTACTTTGAATATATTAATAAAATTGATAAATCACTAACAATACTGGAGAGGGAAAACAGAAAATCCACTACCAGGAATGAAAAGAGCAACATCACAATGGATTCTCCAAACATTAAAATGATAATAAGGGACAACAACGGAAGAAACTGTAAACAACACTATGCCAATAAATTCCTCACACTGGATACAAAGGACAAATTCCTTCAAAAACACAAATTATAATCCCTGATGAAAAATAAAGTGAAAAATCCATGTAACTCCGTATCTGTTAAATAAACTTGCGATCAAAACCCTTCCCATAAAGAAAGCTTCAGGCCAGATGCCTTCAGGGGTGAATTCCAACATTTAGAAAATCAAAACAATCTTATAAAAACTGTTTCAGAATATAGAGAAAGAAGGAATATTCCCTAAAACATTTCATATGGTTAGTATTATCATGATCTCAAAAAAATCTGACAAATATTATAACAAAATTACAGACCACTCTTTTCTCATGAAAAAGAAATTACTAAAAATGCAGAAGTCCATAAAAATATTAATAAGTCAGGGACCCCAGGGTGGCTCAGTAGGTTAAACATCTGCCTTCATCTCAGGTCATGATCTCAGGGTCCTGGAATCGAGTACCATATTGGGCTCCTTGCTCTGTAGGGAGTCTGCTTCTCCCTCTGCCTGCGACCCACCCTGCTTGTGTGCTCTCTCTCTCTGACAAATAAATAAATAAAAATCTTAAAAAATACATTAACAAATCAAACGCACCAATATCTAGAAGGAGTAATAATAAATCATGAAAGAATGGGATTTACCCCAGGATATGATTGGCTTAACCTTCAAAATACCAGTCAGTTGTATTTGCCCCACTAACAATGAAAAAAAATACGATCATTCTCTATAAATGAAGAAAATGTGACAAATGTCATCACCTTTATGACAAAATTGTCAGCAAAGCTGGGATAGAAAGAGGTGCTTTAATGGGATGAAGAAGCAACACTATAGCTAACATCATTCTTTTCTTTTTTTTTTTTTTTTTAAGATTTTATTTATTTATTTGACAGACAGAGGTCACAAGTAGGCAGGGAAGCAGGCAGAGAGAGAGGAGGAAGCAGGCTCCCGCTGTGAGCAGAGAGCCCGATGGTGGGCTTGATCCCAGGACCCTAGGATCATGACCTGAGCTGAAGGCAGAGGCTTTAACCTATTGAGCCACCCAGGCGCCCCAGCTAACATCATTCTTAAAGGTAAAATTAAATCTCCCACTTTCACAGGGAAGGCCAGATGTCCTCTCTCACCGAATGTATTCCCCACTACACTGGAGATCCTACACAATGTAATAAGTCAAGCAAAAGAAATAAAGGGCATTCACATGGAAAAAAATGTAAAGCTCATTACTCATAAATAAAATGACTGTGACAATACTAGGAGATCTACCAAAAAATTAGCGATGCTGCAGAATAAAAGTTCAATACACTAAAATCAACTGTATTTCTAAATATAACAATGAGAAATTAGAAAATGAAAGCTCAAAAATCTTCCAAATAACTTCCAATAGCATATAAAAACATCAAATAGCCATAAATAAATCTAACACGTATGTCTGATACTCCTACACTGATTAAGATGACCTAAATAAAAGGGGAGGTAAGCAATGCTCATTGATTACAAGATTCAATATTGTTAAGAAGTTCATTCTCCCTGAACTGCCTTACAGATTCAAAGCAATTCCCTTTAAGATTCCAATAGGTCCTTTTAAAAAAACATAATTCTAAAATTTACATGGAACTGCAAAAGATGGAGAAGTGCAAAAACAAAGAACAGATTTCAAAGGCTTACACTGATTTCAACCTACAATAAAGACAGTGTTGAATTTGCATTCAACCTACAATAATTTAGACCGTGTTGAATTTGCATTTGAGACAAATAGATCAGTGGAAGAGAACAGAGTTCAGAATCAGATCCTAAATACTAGACTGATGTTTTTTTCATTTTTAAACCAACGTACCAAAGCAGTTAATGTGGATGGGTGTATGGGGCTGTTATTAATAAATATTACTGCAGAAATAGGTATCTATATTTTTTAAAAATCCTCAATTCCTAAGTCATTCTATTCACAAACACTTATTTGATATACATCTAAATGTTAAAGAGTAAACCATAAAGTGTCCATAAAAAACACATAGAAGAAAGTTTTTGTGACCATGGGCAGCACACGCAAAATATTAACAAATTCATAAAGTGATAAGCTACATTTCTTCAAAAATAAAAATTTGTCATAAATAATATTAAGATCAACAGACAAGTCAGTGTAGGAAAAATATTAGAAGTATACTCTTATGCTGAATACATAAGAAGTATAATTTTATGCTGAGTATATAAGAAAACGATGAAAAGATTTTTTTTAAATCCTATAAAAATGGTCAATAGACTTGAACAAACACTTCTAGGAAGATATAGAAATAATAAATTAGCATATGAAAAGATGCTTCACAGCATTTATCATGCAAATTAAAACCACAAAATGATACACTTTTTCCATTACTAGAATGTTTAAAATAAAGATGAACAAATGCTGGCAAAGAAGGTAGTAACAGAAATCTCCAAATATTGCTGGTGGTAAAGTAAAATGGTACAACCACTATTGTGTGTGTGTGGTCTTGTGACAGAGAAATTTTACTCATAGGCATTTACCCCCCAGAGACATAAAAACATGTCCACAAAATAAATGGTACACAAATATTTATATAATCTCTACTTACAACTGTCTCATTTGTACTGGTGGGAATTTAATTTATGGAGGTGATTAAGTGACAACATAGAGAGGTTAATGCTATTGGAAGATTAAGGAAAAAAAAAAGACTAATTACTTATATTTCATAAGGGAAAGGGGCATGCCACACCACATAGGGCCATATAGGGAGGCACCACTTTTGGAAAGGGAGCAGAAGTAGGAGCAAGAGGAAGGCACATGCCATAGCTCTTATAGGAAAAAAGCAAAACCAGATCAAGTAAACAGCTTAGGATGGGCTAGTATGAATGATCGTGGAGGACTCTGGGTCATAGGCGCTCTACGTATGTAGCTGCCTGGTACCTGGTTCTGGCTTGATGTAAAGCAGGGGAAATCCTGGCTTTGTGCATGACACAGAGATGAAGGAGACTGTTCAGAGCATGGGCTCTGATCACAGGAGAGATATAAATGACTTTGGCCAGTAGTTTGTTCCCGTAATTAATGGATGCCAAATAGACAAATAGAGAATCTAAGAAAACACAGAATAATAAGAGCCCAAGACTACAAAGCAAACCAAATATCCATCGGCCAGACAAATGAATAAACAACTTGTGGGACGTCCCTATAACAGTGTGCTTCATAACAGTTGGGAAAACATTGTTAAATGTGATACTACCTAAATAAATCTGAAAAAAGTATAACCTTGAATAAAATAGCCATACTTTAAAGAATATATAGATTATATGTCCAGTTATATGAAGTCCAAGAACAGTATGAATTAAAAGGAGCTATCCTGGGAACTAGGAGGGGTTGGATTGCCTATAAAGGGCCATGAGGGAAATTTCTGGGGGAATATATCTGATCAACATCTTGTGCCTTTTTGTAGCCACCTGGGTTTATTAAATTGCCAAAACGCAAAAAACTGAACACATATACACACAGATCTGTGCATTTAGTCATCTATTCCGTATACTTCAAGTTTTTTTTAATTAAAAAAAAATCTGTTAAGAGGTTATACATCTGAAGCACAGAATTGCTTTGTCTATTTTTACTGACTTTTCACATTCATCCTTTATTTAGAGTCCAGTAAGAAACAATTAGTTGCAGTTGTTCCAAGCACAAGATTTGCAAAAAAAAACAGTCCTAGTTTTCTAGTCCTGGCTCTTGTCCCTGGTTCTTACCCCAAAATCTGTGTGGAATTTTTTTTTTTCTTTCTTTCTTTCTTTCTCTTTTAACCAAGGTCCCTATCTTTTCTAAGCCTCATCTAAAAAAAAGAAAAGAAAGAAAAAAGAAAAAAAGCCTCATTTTTTCACCTGAAAAAAAAAAGTGCAGAAACAGTACTTACTTCTTACTTACACAAACAATCTGGCAACAACACAGTATAGTGAGCCACATTGATAACAGTCATCACTACATCAAACATGTCTCTGGTTGAACAACTGCATGTAATTGTAATATGCATTTTCTTCGTTTGTATGTTCTAGATCATGATGAATTTTGTATCTTATTTCTTAGGACCAGTGTGACATCTTATTCAGTTGTTGACATTCAAATGGGATAAAACATAAGAAACTGTCACGCCCATTATAATACTGCTTCTCAGAAGGTATAACTGTGACATTGTACCTTCAGTGCGCTCTACGAGTATTATGACATATGGTCCTTGCCGCATGCCTATGAAATGGATTTTATTACTCCCATATGACAGCTGAGGAAACCAAGGCTTAGAGATACACCATGCTCAAAGATGGACAAATGGATGAACAGCAGAGCCAAGACTTCAACCTTATCATTAAGAACTCTGGTTCTTTCCCCCTTTCCATCCGACAGTCTCACCAAATCAGCTAATCCCCTCATGACTACAAGTTGTTTATCTTTGATCAGGTGTCTTTCAGTATCTGAAGTCCAAAGGAGGGAACTTCTTTGTCCCTTTCTAATCCAATCAGACCAGTAATAAATACAAGGATCGCTTCCTCCTTTTCATAATTCCTTTGAAAGGAAAAGCGCGTAGGAAGGGGCATAGCTAGCTTTAATAAAATAGTATAGGTATGATTTTCTTATGTGTGGAAAGTCATTAGATTTAAGGATTCTGATGGGTCTGTACTCAAGTTATATGTGAGGTCTGTATAAATGAAGCCAAGTTACAATAACTAGGAGAATCACAAATTAAGCTGTAAATTCCATAGTGGTTTTATATATGATCGAAATAGAAGTTGGAGTACCTAATTCCTACTACTTTAATGTTAAGGAATAACTGTTCATAAATCCAAAGTCTATGGATTTTCTGTAAAATGACTGTGAATTAAATCCTTGCAAACTACAGAATTAATCATTTACTGACATTTGTGGGTTTAAATTGCATTAGATCTTCTATTTTGAAACCAGGTTTAAACAAGTAAAACACTACAAAAAACTGACCATATTTTATACTATAATAAACGGAATGAAATTCTATATTTGCATTTGACCCAAAATCTCTAATGGCATACTAGCCCTTTGTAAGTCATACTTAAAAAAAAAAAAATAGCATGCTAACTTGATCATTAAATATTAAGTGTATATACATTTTAAGGCATACTATAAAACGAAAACATACTTAACTTTGCAAAATCATTATTTCTACCATCTTGAACTACTAAGTGACTGTCTTAATGAAATCTAATGATTTTACTATTCCAAATAAACACAACCAAAAATGCAACTTTAATGTCAGATAAATACAGATTAAATAGGGATCTACTCATGCCATTTAAGAGTTTCTTAGCTGTCAAAATGAGCTACAGAAGAACAAATGGGAATTGCATTCTATTTTATTTCACCTTTCTACAGAGGCACAGTATGAAATTCTTTTCTTGTAACTTCCTTGTTAAAATTACAATGTATCAAGTAGAATACCAACCCACTGGGATAATGGTAAAATTACTGTCTTGGCATTCAGACTTCATTTCCTCAAAGATTTTGGAAGTTGTGACAAGCTGCTAGATGTCTTCAAACTACAAAGAAAAGCAAAATATCCTTATTTTGGCTGGCACAGGACAAGAGAGCAAACAAAGCAGGGCGTGTAGCCTCGGGCAATGATTTCTCTGCAGAGATTCCAGATCTGAGAAAACCACTTATCAAAATATTTGTTCCTCTGTAGCAACAGAGGAGGTTTCCAATCAAACAGGTAATGGACATTTCATCAAGAAAACACATAAAAGTCATTAATAAAGTGAGAGACTGAAGGGAGAATGCTAAAATATATACATATATACATACTCCATTAACTTCCTTATCTGGATTGACTGCCAGAAACACTCCCCTGGATCTTGTGGAATTAATACCTCTACTCTGTCTTTTAACCTGCATTAACAATGAAGGATATAATGTACAGTCTGAGGCAAAAGGTATTAAGAAAATCCATCAAGTGATTGCTTGATAAATACAGTGATGGATCACAGAATCAGACTGGGGGTTTCAGATACCTAGTAGAGAACTGGGTAGCCCTGAGAAACTGGTTGAGTTACTTCACCTTTTCAAACTCATCTTCCCCAGCTGATCAAGAGGATTAATAATAGCACCTACTTCATGGTATGTTTGTGGGATGCCATTAATTCATATATGCAAGGCACACAGAAAGAACATGGCATAATAAAATATACAGGTTAACTAACAGTAAAATATTATAGATGAATGAATGAATGAAGTAACAACTCAAGCAAGACACTATACTATCCAGGATGTACCCCCCCCCCCAAAAATTGGCCTTTTTCTCTCAAGTAATGTTTAATCTAATTAGGGAGCTTAGGAATACCTGTGGTGTTGTCTTGCCTTTCCATAGCATCTGTTCTGCCTTGATTTTACTCTGATGAGCTGCCCTTCCCAGTCAGTCCTCCCATTTAATTCAGGTGGGTCATACTCCACTTTTCCTTGTTCTTTCAAAGATCCAAGGATAGGCACATGGCCCATACCTGGCCAGAAGGAATCAATTTCAGAAGTTGGTATCTATTAGTAAGAAAATGATTCCTTTTTCCATGCAGGAGCTAAAAAGCATTAAAAGGTAAAGCTCTGGCTGGAGTCTGGAGACAGTGCAGATGGATAAGAATGACACAGAGGAAATCCAGGTGAGTTCAACATCAGCACCTATCTGTTCATAAATATGGTGGTTTTCCTTTCTACCCAGGCACAGAGGAGACTGCAGCCTCCACTGAATATGGGCATGGCCACTTGGCTGCTTTTGGTTGATGAGACAGGAATAGAAGGGACTTGTATCTCCTCTGGGAAGCTTGAAGGCAACTGCCCAATTTGCCAGGTTCCCTTTTCCATATCACTGCAAGAGAGAGACGCCTGTCAGAATTGTGCTTCTGTCAATCTGGGCCCCTGAGTAACTCCAGTAAGCAGATTCCACCTGCCACTTATGCTGGATATGTACCATGAGCAAGAAATAAGCTTTAATTGTATTAAGCCATAGTGAGTTTGAAGACTTAGTCTGCCTGACAGATATATAAGCCAGAAGAGAAGAAAAGAGGAAAAGCGGTCAGAGCTAGCCAACAACCATTGTTACACTCTTGAATCTTATGCTGCCTAATGACATCTGTCCTGGATGTTTCAATTAAAGGCACCAATGCACTTTGAGGGAGCTGAGGATCAAGTTTGAGCAAGTTTGAGTTGGGTATCTGACATTTGCAACCAAAACCATGCCTTCGTATGCAGAAAATAAACATATACAACTATAATATAGATGCTAGACTATCACAGGATGCTTTAAAATAGATAAAGGATCACAGTGTAAGCTGTAGGCATAGATTTGATTCCGAGAAGCAGACAGATGAGTACAGACTTTCCCTAGGAGGACAAGAGCACACACTACTACGTGGACACTTTGGAAAACATCTGGGGCATTTGAATTGGCTCACTGGGGAAAACCAGGGTCTTTAGAGGGCAGAGGCCATGGAGGCTAATTGTCCCACAATGCAATCCTCACATGGCTTTCAAATGGGAAGGTGAGAGAAAAGCCTATTTATCATTATACAAGCATATAAAGAATTATTTGCAAAGTCTTAATATAGAAGAATGCAACTCCTATGCAAATTAAAAGACTGAATTTGTAATGTTCAGATGCCACCCAAAGTTGTTCACCATGTCAGGAAATCACAGTACCAGTGGCACTGCTCCTAACAGGAATCTGGTCAACAATTAGACTCACTGGTAATTAGTCTGCCTTGTATCCACCACGGATCCTATGAACATAGGATCTTATACATACATACTTAGCTATCATACTTAGCTATCATACATACATACATACTTAGCTATCTTTTTAAATGTGAAATGCAAAAACAAAAAAAAACGACTCTGCATTTAGTTGACTACTGTCTTATTTCTCTTCAGTAGTAATTATTAGAAGTATACATGCAAATGCAGGTAATTTCATCTTACCTTCTAAGGTGGTCACAGCCAAGCATTTGTTTATAGATGAAAACATGAGATTATACCATGACTTACTATTTTCCCCTTTTATTACACATGAGGCCTTATGTTGGCTCTTCTGAAATCGTGTAATTCTGCTGTATTACCTATGAATTTCATGCCAGTATATAAAGAGGACATTGCACAATATTAGTTATACACAAGTCTATAAGAACCATTGACCCTGATGGGAACGACTAAAAGAATCATACTGTTGTCACAATGTAGGAAGCCTTGAACACCAGGTTAACAGTTTCTTTTGTTTTGTTTTTACATTTTTCCACAAGTAGCAAGAAGGTATTATAGATATGCAGTGATCGTGTGGTGTGGAGATGGCGGTGTTCCGAAGACAATTAACGTGTTACCATGCAGGGTGATGGGAGGAGGGGAGGAAACAGGGAGGTGGCAGCTGTGGTCCTGGTGGAAAGGCTGGGGGAATGGCTGGAGGCATGCAACTGAGGACAATGCAAAGACGCCAGCATGACCAGTGATGGGGTTTGGGAGGTGAGGAGAGAATCAGTGGTTTTGATGGGCTCTGGTTTCCCTGGCAAGGAAGACAGATGGTCCTGAGACAGAAATAGGGAACTCTCAGAGGAAAAGCCACACCTGGAGAGAAAGAGGAGTTCAAGGTCTGACACACTCAGGTTTGAATCAACAGCAAGACATTTAGACGGGAATAGTGGACAGTGACAGGCCACTGGGGACCCAGCACTGACAATACATCATCAGGGCACAGGAGTAAAGAGTTACAGAGAGGATGGACTCTCTGATGGAAGAAAGGGGGTAGGGAGCGGGGAGAGAGGCAGTAAAGCGCTGAAGCTTAGAAAAAACATCTACAATGGAGTAAGGGAAGAAGGATAAAAATGAGTCAGACAGGGGAGCCTGGGTGGCTCAGTCGTTAGGCGTCTGCCTTCGGCTCAGGTCATGGTCCCAGGGTCCTGGGATCGAGCCCCACATCAGGCTGCCCACTCAACAGGAAGCCTGCTCTTCCTTCTCCCACTCCTCCTGCTTGTATTCTCTCTCTCGCTATGTCTCTGTCGAATAAATTTAAAAATCTAAAAAAAAAAAAAAAAAAACAGACACATCAGCAGTTGGAGACCCAAAAGTTCAGTGTTAGGAAAGTCAAAAGGGGCAAAGTGAGGGCAAGAAGCAGCAGCAAACTGCACTGGAACCTAAAACAATAAGATCAGAGACACCACCACTGGCCTTGCCAAAAGGAAGGTGCTTGTGATCTCAGGAATGCCACTTCCAGGCGGTGAACGCAGAAGGCAATCAAAACCAGATGGGCAAGTGCAGGCCACCTGTTTCCAGAAGCTCACTGGGGTAAGGAAGAGCAAAAAAAAACCCTCAGGTCATCGATTCCTGGTTTCCATACAGACTACCAAAAGATAGGCTGATTGACAAAGACAGGGATTTTACTCCAGACTTGAGAATCAGGGCAAAATACATCCACTCCAAATATCACTGGGCAAAAAGGAAAACAAAATGAAATGTGTATCTTTTATCTCTACATCTACCTACCTATCTATTTATCTATTGACTGTATCCAGTGATTCTTACTTTAAAAACGCAAAGTGCTTCAGGATGTGGCCCCATCCTATGTGCCTTGGCTATGAGGCTTTTGGGTCTTGCTTTCCTGAAGGAAAATGAGGGTAAAGAGTGGGTTGTTACTAGGACTTTCCTTCACAACAAATGACTGTTGGTCACATCCAATGGAAGACTGATCTTTAATATTCTTAATAAACTTGTTTTTTAAGAAGTTTAAAGCAAAACTCTAGATTTTTATGTCTCATTGATCATAAATTCTCTCTAGAAAATCTCTCTTTTGATAAGGTTGCAAAAAATGTGTGCAGTTTACTAAAGCAATAATTGGTATCTTTAATTACGTCATAAAACTAGCACAATTGAGTGGCTAGTAAGTTTTAGGTGCAAATAGAGCTTTAAAATAATTTTAGCTTCCTAAAATGTAAACAAATCAGGAAATTGGTTCAATATTTTAACATATATTATTAGGTATTGAGTTTTGGGTATTGGCTTCTGATTTTTCTTTAGAAGATGTCACAAATTCTGACTAGCAAATTAACTGAGAGTTTTAGAGTTTGGCAAAATTGTTTTCACTTTAGAACAATTCATGATAAGAAGTCTAAAATGCATTGTGGCTAATTAATGGCTTTTTGGGAGTTGATAAACATAATACATGGGCTTTTTGATGGTTTTACCTCAGATCTTACTAAATCATCTCTCTCTCAAATTTCAACCCATGTAAGTAGTTGAAAGCGAAGAAATTCCATTTTCCCCGCTCTTTCATAACAACTTATGGTGCAAAGGTGATTTGCTAGTGAACATCAAAGAACAAGGGATAGACATGGAAGATTGAAGGAACATTATCACATGTGACTTTAAGATGTCCAAAAACATACTAGTCTAGAATTCCTAATGATGTTATAAAGCCTAAGTGTTCACAGGAAGGGAAAATGTTTTCACTGATGCTAAGAAAACACCAGTATTCCTATTTGAGAAGAATAATTACAACTACCAAAAATTGAGTGTCTCTGTGTCAGCAATTGTGTTATTTTTAATTCTGACAAATGACTTTACAGATGAGGAAAATGAAGCTCAGTCAGTTTAACTTTCCAAGATGCGCTCGTGTGTTCTCACACTCTCTCTCTCTATACACACACGCACGCACGCACATTATATATATACAAATTAGTGAGAAGGTGGAAGCTATCTAAGAACCTCACCTTTGCCCTGTTCCCTGCTGGAACTGTTCTAAAAATAGGGTCAATATTAGTTTCTGTTATTATTATTCTATTATTTCTATTGTTATTTTAGCATCTGTTAAGAGGAAGCACACCTCGACAGAGATATACCACTCCCTTAAAACTTATACAGAAAAGAATGATCAAATATGAATTTCTTCACTCTCTCAACACCAAGCCACAATGGAGTAACTTGGAACGGAGTGACTGACAATTCACTCTCTAGAGGTGTGGGAGAGATGACACTGAATAGTGGACACAGAGGGGATAAAAGACCTAGAGAACACAGGAGAGAAGAAATTCAACTCCAAAAGGAATGTTTTATTCTCCAAGGTATAAGCTCAGTGAAAGATGAAGATGAGGAGAACAGGCGGATTCTCAATAGGCTGTAAGCACCCAGTGTGACAGTTTGCTGGTGGACAATTCCGTCAGTCCTTGCACTTATATTAAACACACTGTCCCACAGGTACGTATTCCAAATAGTATTTCCTATCTGATAAAATGCATCAAGTAATGTATACAAAAGCAAAATAAACAAAAACACAATGTACTACCAACACTGAAATCAATGGATCCCATTCCCTGAGCAAGTCAGTCAGTATAAAACAAGAGTGTACCTGACTTGGATACCTACAGTCCTTCCAGTTAGAAGTGCTATAATTCTGTCATTGAAGAATATTGCTGCGCAATAAGCTAAGTTCCAATGTCTTCAACATGGCTTCAATATGTGCCAGCATACTGATAAGAACAACAAATGACGTGGGGTTAATCCTTTTCCTTTCAAGGGAATTATAACCAAGTATCCCCTAAAATTCAGGTCCAGACCCCCAATTCTCCTAAACACACTGACAGGAGAAGTCAGGCAATCTAAAACACTCCATCTATTCATCTACCCAGAATTCTAGGGCAGCAAAGTAATGGGAGGAGGAGGGGCTCCATTCACTCAGACAGTTCAGAGGTCTGATATAAGGAATCTGATGATGTACACTGACTATACACAAGATTCACTAAATCAGACTTATTCTCGTTTTGGTCCTGAACCAGAAAACGCCCCTTTACAACCATTTCAGAAGAGCTTATCATTACCCTTGCAATAATGATTTCGTTAGATATATAAACCTCTCCACATGATTTAATGCTGCATGTGAAAATTTTCTATACTCTAAGCAAAAATCCTTCCTAAGCAAACATCTTTCTAGAATGATATTGCATCAAGCAGATTATTATATTTTTTAATGAATAAGGAGTAACCCAGACTTTGTTCTTCCTAGCTACTGAGCTGTGGCTTTGTGAAATGGAATTTACAATCACTAAAAAGAAAACAGCCCCAAATCCCACAACTCCTTTCACTTAATTATTCATGACATTGATCAGCACATTTATTTTTAAAAACAGATAAAGTTAGAGCAGCACTCATAGAGGAAGAAAACTTCTTGCTATCTGGCACTACCGTGGACTGCAGAGTTTCTTTTTCAGGGATTTGTACTTTGCATGTGCAAATTTTAAAA